>JARGCV010000013.1:12017500-12097500 GCA_034064705.1 Bothrops alternatus
TTCATATGTGCATATATGTGGGTCATATATATAAGAGCTGTAATTAGACTATTTAACGGATATAATGAAGCTACAATTAGTGTGGTGTAAGTTAATCTCAGCTTTTATGTTGCAAAAGCCTTACTGTTTTGTTATTTTATTGATCAACTCTCATGTCTTTGAAAATAAAAATTCCAAAATGACATCATGCCCAGTAGGAGTAATTAAAGCTATCTGATGAGGGAATTCAGAAGTTAAAAGGGATGATTGTAATTGATCCTGATTCAATCCCATTACAGCTTTTTATAGTTTAAGCTCTAGAGAAAGCAAGTCCCTTGTCAAGGCTTTAGTTTATAGATTCCAGTGTACGTGTGTGTCTATGTGCACGCGCAGACTCTCTATGTTTTCTGGTCTTTACTTTCCCTTTTAATTTTTTCCCCTGTAGTAAATAATGAGCTGCCACCTGAAATCCGGCTTGCCAGTGGTCAGCTAATGGGTGATGACCTGTCCCTCCTTACTGCAGGAGAGCTGTCACCTTATATCAGTGACCCAGCGCTGAAGTTATTCCAGTGTGCTGTTTGCAACAAATTCACCTCTGACAGCTTGGAGGCCCTAAGTGTGCATGTGAGCAGTGAACGTTCTCTCCCTGAAGAGGAGTGGAGGGCTGTAATTGGAGACATATACCAATGCAAGCTGTGTAACTACAACACACAGCTCAAAGCCAACTTCCAGCTCCACTGCAAGACTGACAAACACATGCAGAAATATCAACTGGTGGCGCATATTAAGGAAGGAGGAAAAACAAACGAGTGGAGGCTGAAGTGCATTGCCATTGGCAACCCAGTTCACCTGAAATGTAATGCCTGTGACTACTACACCAACAGTGTGGATAAATTGCGCTTACATACCACCAATCACAGGCATGAGGCAGCCTTGAGACTTTACAAGGTAAGGACCCACCAGTAATTTCAGTTGGCAGTAAATTGTGAAAATGACAGAAAAAAAAGTAAAGGTTGATAGATCTGCAAATTAAAGAAAGTAACAAAAATATGTTCCACCTCAAAAGTGGCATTTTGAACATATTTTCAAACTATTTGTTTATTTAATCAATCTTCACAGTTCTATTATCAGCATAATCTTTTGCATGCATATTCAGAAGTAAATCCTATTGAATTACCTGAGTTTTATTCCTAAATATGTGTACATAGCATTTAAGTAAAATTGTTAAAAGATACCATGTACCTAATTAGTTTTATTAGCCAATAATAAAGCCAATGCTCTGACATATTTGAACTGACAGTTGTTTACTATTGTATATAAAAATATTACAGTTTCATGCTACAGATCAATCAAAAATCATCTGAACCAAAGCCTCTACTGAAAACATACACAAGTGAACTATAATTTTATTTTGAAATTTACAAGTATGGTCTATTGTCTTTTTGCCTATTTCTTTTTCTAAGCCTTAGAAAAAACATGAAAAGTTGTGATGTACAAAATGTCAGCATAAAGGTAAATTCATTGTTTTGAAGCCTGGGAGAAAATGCTTTGAATCTGTCAAGAGTGATGAATACTATTATAACCTAATATAGCATTATGCTTCCAAATTTTAACTGTTGGATAATGTTTTTAGTAAAGTTTTACTGGATTGCTTCATAGGATTGTGCAAATCATTTCTGCGTTCCAAACTTTTGCAAAGGTGTTTTTTATTTCTTTATCTGAAAGTTTTATTCAAAACATTTATCCAGTTTAGGATATTACATTGGCCATGTAGAGAATCACTGTTTTGAGATGGGCAGTCATATAGTTGGTCTAAATACAATGTAAGGCAATTTTAACATGCTGAGAGTCTACTTTATAAAGTAGTACTAAGTAATGCAAATATTGATATTTATGAACTAAAAACAATATATGTTTTATCTCAAATCGTATTGTAAATTGCACACATCTACAAAGTTAAAAAATAGGGAAATTGTTCTGTAGGTAACTTTCTCCCCACAAAGACTAGTAAAAAACTGTGTATAAATTATGTTAGACAAGTAGCTGAAACCTCTTTTTTAAAGTCCAAAGTAATGAATATATTTTGCATTTGACTTTTATAAGGAAAAAGAACTTTCCTCCCTCTGTGCAAGACACTCCTCAGAAAATATGTGGCCTTCAGCCTTTTGCTTAGTAGCCCAATTCAGCCTTTTTTTTTTTACATGCTACAATTACATATGATGAAATTTATTTCCTTGGAAGGAGACTGTTAAAAATTTTGCTCACTGCTACTGCCTTCAACTTCAGGTACAATAGAACTTTAGCTTTCTGCTGGTCTTCAAGGGAGATTATTTCATAAAATGTTTCTAGATATCTAGAATCAAAATACAAGCTTACAAATATAGACTCATCAGAGTGCCTGACACCATTTTATTTTTCAGTATGTATTTAGAAATTTTCCTGAGTAATTATATGTTTTTGAAGCATGTGGTGCTTGTCAAGAAAGTAGGCACCTCTATATTTATAAATGCTACTGTGAATTTTCTTCCATGCCCATAATATTAAACATAACGTTACTTTAGCCGTAATAAATCTACCAGGAGAAGTCTTACAAGACAGTCGAGTAGTTTTGACTCCTTTAAATGTATACAATAAAAACATATAAGAAATTAAAAGTATCATATTTTTGTACTTTTTATAATTTGTAATTTAACTATTTTACTTTAGGGAATATGAAGGAAAATAATTATTTAAATTACAATTGCATCAGAATACAGTATTTGTACTAAGCTATATAATATCAAGCTGTCACATCATTACGTTCTTATTTTCACCTCTTGCTTTGTTTTAAAATGTGGGAGAGAATTGGCTTTAGAAATATTGCAATCAAAAATCTTAAAAGAGAAATAAAAATATTTTAAAAACTTCTTTTCTTTCTTTCTTTCTTTCTTTCTTTCTTTCTTTCTTTCTTTCTTTCTAAGCAGTGGTCATATCTAGAAAATGTATAGAACTAATCAGATTTAAAGTAACTTATAATTCTGTACACTTTTGAATTATTGTAGTTGACCTAATATTTTCTATTTTGTGTCATCTGCAAACTGTCATCTAAACCTTTCATATGCGGGAGCTCTATTTTGGTTATTTATTGATTCAATACTCATACAGAAAGTTTATTAAAAATAGAGGAAGTTTTTATTCAGAGCTTTAATGATTTTACAGTATTGCCTATCAGAGCAATGAGATGATATGAACAACATGTTTTTCTTTTGCGGCAGAGGAATGTTCTGCTTTGTGTTTAATTCCTGGAGTGAAACACTGGAAGGGGATTTTACAATTCTTAAAAATGAAAATGAAATAAAATCCATTAGAGACTCAAGAGTGATACTGGTATAGGCAGGGAGGATTTGTTTTGTTGGTTGAAATGTCTTGTTTTTCTCCTCTAAAATAAATAAATACATAATACTGAATACATAAAATCATACTGCCATAGTTACCTTTCCCTAGGATTTAATCAGTTAATTCGACAGCTTCCAAATTGCAGACATAAAATCATGCAAACCTCCATCTAATCCCTGAAATAATAGAAGAGAATGTTATTTTTTGCAATTGTTTTTCCAGTTTCTTAACTAAATACTTCAATCTGCCTTCTACTTTGGTTTATGTAAAAGTTAGGTTTCCCAATTCATGGTCTCAACTAAATAGGCCAGTCTGATATTGAAATGGATTGGTGAAGGTATTCTGTTGTCTAGCTAATACATTCTTTTTGTTAATCTCAAAATATAGCAATGAGAAAATGCATTTTTATTGAAGGAAAATAATTAGAATCCTCATAACTGTACTACTATTAAATGGGTATTATAGAAAGGGGTTCTACGGTATCTGGTCCACCAGATCTGACAGGATAGATAGACTCTGCTCATTCCCTTTCTTATACTTGTGGGTCCAAGGAGGCATATGTTCTCTGTCACAACTCTTACCTCCCTCCAAAATTTCAATATCCCCAACCCTTTTCTTCAAGCCTAGAGGAGACTGGGTTAGAGATCATAGTATGCTAGGTGACCCAATATATTTGTTCATATTATGGAATTGGAACAAACTATGCCATATTTGTTTGGTTTTTCTACCATACTTTACTATTTTAATGGGTTATAGGTATGATATTGGTTTTTATGTACCTTAGATACATGGCTGTATATATTTTCTAAATATATAAATTGCTTTGATGAACCAAGCATCAAAACTGCTTGAGTATGGATAAGGCATGATGTAAAAAATGGAAGCCTATCAAATATTAAAACATTTCTGTTTGCTGAATAGAAGAGTAATTTGTACAATTAGTTGCCTAATATGACAAAACAATATTTAATCTACATTTTATAAAAACGTAGATTAGGGAACATCTGCTTTGAAATAGGTGCCATCACAGTCAATGAGACTTGCATAATACATAGTAGTAATTGTACATAGTACAATTACATGTACATTGTACATGTGTACATAGTAGTACACATTGTGCAATCAGAAGAATAAATAACAAAATTCAGTTTGCCATTTTTAATTGTTTGTTTTTAATAGAAATATAATTGATTCATAATACTATTAATATTAGCATTAGTTTTACATTTGTTTTTTCAGAAACTAGAAAAGTTGAATGACCTAATTCTAATTAAAGGTGAAAGGTTAGTTCTGAGGCATCATCTGCCTAAGAGATTAGCTTTCAACCAATGAATTTAATGAAAATCTGTTTTGCAGATGTTTTTTAATGTCTTTGGCAGAATTTGGCCTACTTAAACATGAAACACAAACTAATAAACTTTATTTTTATTTGACCAAAGCAACACCTTTTCTTTCATGTTTTATAGTAAAAACATGTGGGTCATGGTATTCTGGAAGAAGACTCAAGGCAGAAAGTGTTCATGATCTTTCCATAAGTATTCAGAAACAAACTATCTGTATGTCTACGGTATTGCTACTGTTAGCTGAGGGAACAAAGCTGTATTCATTGCTACTAAGCATGTTTTGCTTTGACCCTTTTGAGAGAATTTCAGCTAGAATTGTCCTTGAAAATTACTTGTTTCTCATTTGCCTAAGGCAGAAGTAATAGCATTTGAATATTATAATCAAGATCAAGCTAAATAAATATTGGTTATTTATGAGAAAGTGTGCACTTGTATATGTATAGCAAAGCTGTGGTTTATAAGCCATGTGCCTTCCCAGCAGCTCTAATAGAAGCAACTACTTGCTTGCCAAGAAAGTGAATGGAATTTATTAAAGGCCTTGTCTGTAACGCAGACTGATGAACTTCTATGTCGCATATGTATCATCCACCTGCACAGAAGTAGTAAGAAGCAGTAAGAAAATTTACAACAGGCACACATATAATCTCCGGATTATATCATTCTGAATTGATTAGCAAATGCTAATAAATTATGACCAGCATTAGTCTTAACTTGAAAATTTTGATTACTTGGGGAATTTAAAAAATGTATTTTTTTATTTTAATGGGAAATTATGAATTAAGAGTTCTAGTCTTCAATGGAGGTAATTTAAATAATAACACCATTGTACCAGCATAGAATTTAATGGTAACTTATGCATGTAGAATAATTTTGAGAAATGTGAAATGGCTCTTTGACCATATCAGGAATATTTGGTCCTGTGAAAAAAATATAACATATCAGTAAACCCAGGGCTTTTTTTCTCATAGAACGCCCAGAATGGAGTTCCAGCACCTTTTTTGGATAGAACCTTATAGGATAGGCAAGGCGGGTTGTATGATGTGTGTGAGTTCAGGCACCTTTTTTTTAAAGAAAAAAAGCACTGAGTAAACCTATTTATTTATTATTTATTAAAAGTATGTATAAATCACTAGCATAAGCTCCCCAGTTGGTAAGATTTCTCTGAGTTAATTTAGCATCACCATTGTAATAGAGAGTCAAATATATCACAGTATCAATCTTAGCCTAGGGAGAGCTTATTCATCACAGAAGTCAGTTTTTGCTATACCTGCTTCCAAAACTATTAAATCTTTCTCCACCTTTTAATCCCCCCCAGGTCCAAAGGGAAGCAACGTTTTCCTTCAACCTTTCTGGCCATGGTATCCAGAATATTCACCTCGGTCTTCATTAGCTTTTATTAGCTTATCTCTTTCCCAACAATTATGCTTATGTCCTCTAGCAGCTTTAGAAATCTCCAAAATATGGTGTTTTTCCAAATAATCTGTAATTATCATCACAAATTGATAAGCCAAGCTTGCATTTAATGACAACTTCTCTGAACATTTGCTTATCAGTATTTTCAAAATGAAAATAAAAATTAGAGGAATGAAAACAAAATTATAAAAAAGAAGAAAATAAAAGCAAACATTGACTTGAAATATTCCTAAATGATATTGAAATATGTCACACTTCCATTTCAATATATGTAATTCTGAAGAAAGTATGCTGCATTGTCCATTCTCTGGCCTTGGTGAGATAATAAACTGTCAAACTTTGATTGAACTCCTTGAGTCAACTTTGGCTGTAAGAGACAAATATTGGTTCAGACATTAGCTGAAAACAATGCCCAAAATTCATTTTATCTGATGGAATCCAGATGATTCACTTAAATTTAATTATGCAAGCAATTAGAATTGTGTAATATGCTAATGTTGATGATAATTAGGCATTCAATGAGATGATAATTAGGCATTCAATGACATGTTGTAAAGTAATACAAACAGCATATCTATCAATGATATTGATACCCCTGAATCCCTTATCAGTGTAAAAGCATTTCTGAAGATGATCATAGAGAGACATATAGAAAAAATATTAGCATTAAGATCTTCAGAGCTTAATTTTCCAAAACCTGGACCTTGAATAGGGCTAAATAACAAACTGGAAGCCAAGATATAAAATACAAAGCTGATTGTACCGTATAAAGTCCATTACCAGACTTTAGCTACCAGGTTTTGCAGTTGTAGTAGTCTGAATATTTTCCAATTTAGGGCAAATATAGTTATTAAAATGGATCTATGTGATGGCTGCACTATTTTGTAACCTTTTTTTCATAAGCATTAGTTTTTCCCATCTGTTTTTATGTCTTTGACTGATTCCTCTTCTTAAATGCAATACAATTGCATAATCCTCTCCTTAAGTGGCATTCCCTTGGGTGATGCTGACCCTATAATGTGTTTATTTTAAACAAAAGTTTATCGTAATCCTTCATTTTGTCAACAAATTATTGCTGCCAGCCTTAAAAGATCCCACTGTAACTAGATTATAATAAAATTTTTAACGTTACATACGGAAAGGTTGGAAGAACAAATGGAGCATTGACTGTATTTTAGGAGATAGATTTATAGCCGGTCTTTGGGTCACTTAGGGCTAAGAATTTTCATGGTCAACTGGCTGGCCTGTTAGTTAGCATCTTCAGCAGGAAATGTAAATACCATTTGGCACCTGTCATAAAGCTGAACAACTAATATTCCTTTGCCTTTGGAAGGAAGAATTCTAGCTCTTCAAGTCTGGTTCAAAGCAGAAACCTTAATTTCACAAACTTTGTATTCTGTCTTTAATGAAGCAGAATAGTCTGTCTGACTTCCCTACTAATGTTTGCAGTATTTGTTTTTTGAACTAGCCAAAGATATTGTATTAATTTATTGTGCCACCTTGCTTATGAGTGACATAACTGGGATTTAGGTGACTTGAAGAGTACTATTCCTTCAGTGAAAGCTCAATATTCATATTATGCATGAAAGAATCAGGGTTAAAAAATAGATTTGAAAAAGTATGTAAGAAATAACAAGGAAAACCCAGTCAAAGTTCACCCAATGCTTGCTTGCTTAAATTTTATTTTATTTTATTATCAATTTTTATAGTCTCCCAACTCAACCAAGTGACTTTGGATGTAAGAAACAAAATGTTGGTTGAGACATTAGCTGAAAATCAGAGCCAAAGTTCATTTTATATGAGGGAATCCAGATAATTCATTTAAATTTAATTATGCAACCCATTAGAATTTTAGCATTCAATAATAAAATTTGATCCACATAGATTTAACCGAGTGTTATTGTTTCCATTTCAATAGTCTTTTAGTAAATTTAAATTTTAAAATCAAATATCATAGATATGTGCAATTCCAGTTATTGAACTGTTGTTCTTATTTGTGTAAAAATGACCGTGCAAAAGGAAATTGGAAGGTTTGAGTACATTTAAATATCAAAACATGTGTTCAAACATTTTTATAGTTACTTGTTTATATTAAACTTATTCTTTAGTGCATTGTTACTGAAATGTATTTTTTCACATATAAAAGAGGTTTAAGACTTATGATCATTTTAGTCTGAAATTTAATTCCATTGACTATTTTGAATTGTTCTATTTTTATATGTATATGGCTAAGAAATATTTTAATAGTCTGCTATTATATTGATGTGTATAGGTTTATTATTATCTGTTCACAAAAATGTGAAATAACAGCTTCCAGTTCTTTAGCTGGTGTTGGTCTTCATACACATCGAGATCTTCGCAAGAACCACCAAGGCTAGTTCTTGCCATAATTTCAGTTTCAGATACTTTGTGATCTTCTCCAATTCTTTGTCTTCAATTCTGTTACGTTCTGGTATTGCCACATCAATTATCCACAGTGTCTTCTTTTCAACCACAGTTTTGAACCAGATTTTATCCATTTGTATTGAGAAATACCACAATATTTGCTCATTTTCAACTACTTTTTCGACTATATGTTCCCAACATTTTTTTCATTACTAGCACATGATAATTTTTACAGATGTTTCAGGGAATCATTTTGGCAATTGTGTTATGTTGTTGTTTATAAGTTTGTACAACCACCATCACAAGCTTAATACTGCATATAATCTACTGTTTCTTCTGCTTTTGTGCACATTTTGCACTTTGCATCATTTGATGATCTTTAAATTTTGGTCCTGAGTGCAGTGATTCAAATAACTTCCTCTTGCACAGCCTTTTGGCCTTCAGTTTCTTTTTCTAATGATTCCAGTCATAACTCATTTCCACGTTTTATCTTTAGCCACTTTCCCCTAAATCTTTTATAGAAATTAACCATGCAATGCTTTTCTTTGCCAGCATTCTGTTCATGATTTTATTACATTATTTCAATATTCACATTTCCCTCCTGCACATTCAGTAAATTACAATTGTTAACATGCATCAATGCTTGTTCTTGGTTGTTTTTTACACAATCAACTAATGCATGTTTTTGTTCTTTGACAATTTGTTTGACCTGAAGTAAAACTTTGCCTCTATTTCTGCAGAACAGGTATAATCTATCAGTATCACTGCAGGATGTTATGCATAGTGACTAGTCATCAGTTTTCTTTTTTCTGGTCCAAACCATCTAATTCAGCTTACGTCTACTTAATAATTCCAACAGTGCATAGTATTACATATATGGCCCAGGTAATGATGGCTTGGAAGGGAGTTTCCACTTTTCAATTTTGTCTTTAGTAAAGAATGCATCCAAAGAACTGCTAATTGCTAAATACATTCTTAACTTACTCATACTTGAGGTTATCCAACTGTAAAATGTCCAGCTATTTGTAGGCATCATCCTGGTGGCTCCTGATGGTTTGACCATTTGACATTTCAATTTCTTTAATTTTTATGATTCTTCTATTGTAGCACATTTTTCTAGGCCAAATTGCATTTTATATGGGCTAAAATTTCTTACTGTGTTTGTCAATGGCTGGATTGCAACTTCTTTTTTTAAATTCCTATTTTATTTTAAAAAATTAAAATATAACACTCCACCAAATAAAAAAATACAAATATAAATACAAAACAAACAAAACATTGAAAAAAGGTGCATAAACACACATTATCCTGCCTAATTGAATGCTGATTAAGACATTACTACAATATTGTGAAACAGGCCCAAGAGATAACAGTAATTTGTCCTGGATCAAATATACACATGTGTTTCTTAATAAAATCTCTTACGAATTGTTGTCTAATTAAATATAATAAATCTAGTCTCTATAGTTGGTCTATCTTCCCAACAAAATGTAGATAAAAGTGGTTCCTTATTGAATATGACAAATCCAATCCCAATGTCTTTCAGTCCTCTTAAGAAAAAACAATTTGTCACTTTTTTAAGTTTAAAGAAAATACTAATGTTAATGTATATATTAATGTAAATCAAATGAGGACACTTTTACCCTCCAAGGACAAGCTGTGTTTCCTTGAGAGAAAATGAAAGTTATTCAAACAACAGCATAAATCAAAGGGGAAAAAAAAGAACAGCTAGAGTCAAGCAGGGGGTAAAATAAATCAGCATTCAACCAGCTGGTCAACTTTTAAAAATAAAAAGCAGAGTAAAGACAGAAAATTCAGAAAATGAAGTTAAAATCCAGGCATGCTTAAGAAAGTGAACTGCTAAAAGGGAAATGGATCCTCATAACTTTCTGACCACTTCCAAAAAGAACTAGAATCTTCAAAACTCACCTTCCCAGATGGATCTATGGCCGTAGAAAAGCCATCTTGGGTCATTCCTAAGTGCTCCCATTGAAATACAGGGAGTAGTACTGCCAGAGCTTTGGCAGCAAAATCAGCAAATCGTCACAAGAGAGAAAAAGCTTCTTACCATTCAGCAACCATCTTGGGAAGAAGTCGACTGGATTTCAATGTCTGGTTTTCCATAAAACTTTGGATAATATACAGGAAACAATATAAGATTTTAGTATCATTTTTACCATTTGATAGCTGAGGTTTCTTTTTTAAAAAATCACTGAAACTAATTTTGTTTATTACTTTCAAATAGTACAGATAATAAGAGTGATAACATTCTTCTGTAATGTTGATAAACCAATATTTTCTTTTCCAACCATCAATTTTGCATTCCAGTTTTTTTTCTAAATAGCATTTTAATGTTTTTACTGACAGCTGTTGTTGCCAAACATTTGATGATCCAACCATGTGGTAATAAATCAAACACCTTTTTACAATGAAATGAAAATTGTTGTTGGTTTTTTTTGGCTTTTGCAATTCTCCAAACCATTGTATTAATCAGAAATTGATCTTTTATATCTTTGTTTTTTTTTCTTTTCTTTCTTTTCTGTTGTACTGAATGTTATTTTCTTCTAAATAATCTTGGATATTGTCTGCTGTTATGGCTATGAGTAATTTAATACATTGTAGGCAAGCATGTTATTTATTGGTCTATATGCCTGTATGCTCCTTTCACTGGGGCTTTTTGAATCAGATTTTGTCAGTGATAAATCAATCACTGATATTTCTTTTATATAATACTTTATTAAGCTGTTTAGGTATAATTGTTAGTCATATATTTGATCCCAAAGCTATGCATTTGATAATTTCCTGGAGATGTCTATTTCTTTATTTTTTTCAATTTCTAATCATTTCTGCTGTTATTATTAGGTTTTCCACTTGATTTTTACTAAATTCTTCTTCAAATTCATCTTTTATCCATCCAGTAATTTTATTAAGATGCTTTTGAGTTCCCCATTCATCTTTCCAAAATTGGAAACTGGTTTGGTTTTCTATTTTCAGAATTTCCATAGCCATTTATACTTCAGTAGAATTGCCTTTGGACTGATTTAAATAGCTGATTTTGCTTAAATTTGATGATTCATGCCTCATATGTTCAGTTTCACAGCTATTGCTATTATTTGCAGTTTTATTTTTTTCCAAAGCTGCTTTTTCTGGCAAGCCAATTTTTTTTAATAGAGTTTGTCTTGATTCTTACCTTTATCATTTTTTGTTCTTTAATTTTTTTTAATTACTTGCATCTGATATTAAGTTCATTATTTTAGCTTCTAATCAGATCTTTGATCTTCAATCTTTGCGATTGAATACGATTTTGCTTTTGATTTTCTAATTTCAATACCAAGTTCTCCTATAAGCACCATTGTTGTACTATAGGCAAGCTGACTAGTCTGTTCGATAGATGTTATTTTAACTCTTGCAATCCCCTTATTCATATTATTATAAGTGCCTGGTGTTTCTTGGGCACTGCTTTCAGTGCCAGCAATCTTATCCGTTTTACTGATAATAATTCTGCATATTTTTTATCTTTTAATTTTTCTTGGAGGAGAGGTGTTAAGTCATAGATTGTTTCAATGCTGTCTATACTGGTTCTGTTGTTATTACTTCTTCTAAATTATCATTTCTGTAATTCATATGAGCTATTTTCTTTATAATTGCAGTTGTGGTTATCTGAATTTCTTCTATTGCTTTTGGATCTTCTATTTTCCTTATTTTTCTGCATCCTTGAATATTTTATTTCTGGTAATAACTGCCTTTGATTGTATCTGTTCACAAGTCATACCTGCCAATTCTTTAGCTGGTATTGGCCTTCATATGCATCAAGTTCTTCATATGCTGGGATGTTATAATATATTGTTATATTATGTGTGCAGATTCAAGCAGTGTGCCCTTTTGCAATTGACAAATGGAAATTTTGTCAATGCACATATTTTCTAAGTGCCATCCAATTTTGGGGATTGTGGCATCCGTATGCCGATATCCATTTGGACTACCATCATTGGTTTATGCCATAAATTTTCAGATTTGATTTTCAGATCTTGATACTTTGTAATCTTTTCCAATTCTTTGTCTTCTATTGTGCTATCTTCTGGTATCACATCAATTATCCACAGTGTCTTTTCAACCAGTTACATCTAGTGTGTTATTTGTATTCAGAAATTACACAATATTTTAACCTGCTTATTTTCAATTACTTTTTAAACTATTTGTTCCCACCAAGTTTTCATTATTGGCACATGGCCATTTGTATAAATCATTTTGGAAACATTGTTATATTGTTGTTTATAATCAGTTTGCATGATCTTCTTGCATGAGTTCAGATTATGATCTAGTGTTTCTTCTGCTTCTTTGCCAAATGTGCACTTTGAATCATTTGATAATTTTTCAGTTCTGGCCTTGATTGCATTATTATGATTTGTTGCTCAGTCAGCTAGATGTTTAGACTGGATTTGCCATTTTAATCTACTTATCAAGTCCTTCCTAAGGACCTGGGATAGGCAGATGTTGTTGCTTCATGGTGTTAAAAGGTATTGTTGCAGGATGTAATCTGTTCAAAGTAAAGCTGCTTTTTCCAATTGACTGGTGGTAACTTTATCAAATGGTTCTCCAGAAGTTTTAGAATTGAACCCAAGGTGCCTATTAATGTTGGTGCGATCTTTGCTTTGTTTTGCCATAGTCATTCTATTCTATTATATTTTGTGATTTTCTATAGTTCTTTCTGTTCTGTTTTGCTGTCTCCAGGTACTGCAACGTCCAGACTTTTTTGTCTTTCTTATTGACAGTTCTTAAGTCTGAGGTATTATGTGTCGGGTTCTTGTCTGTTTGAATTTTAAAGTCCCAGAGCAGTTTAGCTTCTTCATTTTCTATTACTTTCTTTATTTTGTTGTCCCACCAGTTCTTGCTTGCAGGCAATTATTATTATTAGATTTTTTTATCCTGCCTTTTTTAATATATAACTCAAGGTAGCAAACATATTTATTGCTCCTGCTCCCCACAACTGTAGATCTTGTAAATGAAGTAGGGAGAAAGTAATCATTTTAATGAGTTATTTTTTCATTTAAATTATAAAATAAGAAAAAGTAATATCTAAATAACCTATTATTTTGTAATACCATTGAAGGTTTTTTTTTAAAAAAGCATCTTTTTCTACTATACCAAGGGGATATCATGCTCCAGCAATAGTTTTTTAATTGTTATTTTCAGTGCCAAGAAATAGGAAGGAAGGAAGGAAGGAAGGAAGGAAGGAAGGAAGGAAGGAAGGAAGGAAGGAAGGAAGGAAGGAAGGACTATTATTTAAGTAAAATTGTAACCAGTCTTTGTAGAAATATATTTTGAAATATTATGTAGAAATACCTTATATAGAGAGTACTTTTCTTAATTAAAAACAAATATTGAGATATTACATTAAGAAGTGTCCTTATACTCAGAACTATGCCATATGTTATACAATCTGTTCATTTATTTGTTCATTGTAATATATACCCTATTTCCACTATGAAATTGAGGCATTATACATAGTGGCATTTTTCTCCAGTAATGATAGTGTGAGGCAAATGGGTTTGTGAAAGAAAAACTGGTCCATAGTTCCCCAATGAGTTTTAATTTCGCTTCTACAAGGCTTCTCGTTTTCACAGAACATGTTTTATCTGAGAAACGTTATAGTGTATGTTAATAAGTTGGAAATCTTTTATAATGTATGGGCAGCTACTGAGGAAATGCCACAGTTTGTATATCAAATTATCAGACTGGAAAGTGAGTAATGAATGATAAAATATGCAAGAGTGCTATTCTGATTAGTTGACTGTAGAGAACAAGGTGTACATTCACTACTACATTCATAATTTAACTATTGGACTAACATATGTATAGGTGTGTTATTTCTGTGGGAATCCCTAACACTGCATTTTAACAACTCTATCCAATCCAGAAGATACGGCCAAATATGTAGAAAATAAACTAAAACTGCATCAGTGCCTAAAAATATGTATATATGTGTATGTCTGTGTGTCTCTGTGTGTGTCTTTGTGTGTATAGCTTGATTTGTAAGTATCAGGAGGATAATTCTTTATGTAATAATGAAAAAGTCATTATTAAAGTGACTTCTAGGTATTTGTTTTTGTATTTGTAGTTACTGATGCTTTTCTAGATTAATACAAACAACACAAGTTTTGTTCTTAATATATCTAAGATTTTTTTTATTTTTTATTTAAAAAGGTTGTGTCTTGGGCCATGCATATCACATAGTGAAATAGTGTTGGTTTGACCTTCTTTTCCTGAGAACGGGCACATTTACATGAAAGATAAAGTTCTTAGTGCAGTACCAAAAACAAGGATGTCATGGAAATGACCCTACTGATATCCACAGTAATTGAGTTAACCCTGTTGTAATATAGTTTCAAAATATGAAGCAACATCTAACATAATCCCAAGTGAAAACTTCTTTCTTCTTTATGAAGTAAAAATATTACAATAGTCTCCAGCATCTTGAGATAAACTGAAAGAAACTTCACTGATACATACGTACAAGTGTCGATAGTGGTATTTGAAACAATAACAATATCATATTGAAAAGTATCTAAAATTATGTTTGTCTTTCCCTCTTATCAAAGTCTGTAATCTTATATGAGAGTACTAACCTCTTTATAATTTCTGTTCTTTGACCCAATACTAATAATTTTTCCAGATTCATCCATAAGGCAAACAATTTCATGTTTTGAATGATAAATTCCATATTTTCAAAGTTTAAGATTTTAAACCCAATTAGTCAAACGTACAAAAAAAATGAAACAAAAATTAAGGGTTTTTTCTACCTTAATGCTTAATATGTATTTTATATATATCTAATTGGTTACTTATACATTAAAGATAGATTATATTAAATAGGCTAATTGTTTGTCTCTTTGTTTATCTTGTTCAAACAATGATGTTTTTAATATACCGTATTAGTATAGTTAAGAGAACAGTAAATGTCAATATTACCTTATATTGAGGAATGATCTGAAAGTCTGTTCCAGCTCTGACAAGGCACGATGAATAAAAATCTACCTAGGAAATTTTGAAGAATTAGAACAAGTTAGAAAAGTGCTGCAGTGTTTCTGGAGGTGGTGAACAGATGCCAAGAGTAGAATTCATCAGTCATCAAATGTGTCCACTTCCTTTTAAAATAGCTTAGATTAGTAATTATCCCAACCTGATCACTTTCTGTGAATTCCACAATTGATCTCAAACGTTGTTTCAATGGATATACCATGTAGGGGACATGGGTTTTTAGTCTAATTTTCCATAATGTGCAGGATTTTATATACTTCTCTCATCTCAGTCACCTTTGTTCTGGTTTCTGCAGTTCATTTGCTCTAAAAATTTGGATGCTTTGTTTTGTACTTTTACCAACTGTACAATTTTCATTTTTATTTTCATTTTCATTTCCTCATCCTCTTTACATTTTCATTTTTCACTAATTAATCCTTGATTACTTCAAATGTATATAAAAAGTTGGGAATTTGTGAGCATGTGTGCATATCTCAGTATTTTTCTTAAACAGAACTGAAACAATTTAGAAAGATATTTTTTATTCTATTGTCGTAAACAATTAGGTATCATCCCCAAATTTGGTTATTCCCATCTGCCCCCTAATTTTACATCATCTATAAAGAAACTTCAACATAAGTTAAAAAAAAAACTATTTTGTAAATCTCTCTGATGTGACAACAGTCCATCTATATCTTCTCTTTTTACATTTCTTAACTAGTTATCAATTGATGAAAGCATGTGTTCTCTTATTCCACAGCTGCTAAAACTGCTCAGGAACATTTGGTGAAGTGTTTCATCAAAGGCTATTTGGTCACATATAGATATTCAGCACAAATCTAAAGGTTGAATGAGACAAGACAAGACATATCTTTCAGAAACCATGCTGGTTTCTTTACAGAAAGACTTATTGCTCTACATATTTCATTATTTTTTTAAACACTTTTTACCATTTTTCAAGAACAGGCATTAAGCCTAGCTTAATATTTCATATTTATTGATATAGATCCTATTCTAATAATTACAGCCACACTGGCAATTTGTTATGGAGAACTGGACGATAGCTAGTCTTAAATGAACTTATATCTTTTTGTTAATTGTTTTTGAATGGAACTCACCTGTGTCATATCCTTAGCAGTAAAGATAGAAGCAAAGATTTCATTTGTCTAGTAGACTTTGGATATTCCTGCTGTCCAGCACTTTTCTGATAAGTTTCCTGTTTTGAATATATTTAAATATTTTGTTGTAAGTCTTATCAATTTTTATTGTACAGTCTTCAATGACTCTCTAATTATGTAATGATATAATAATAAAGAAAAGAAAGAAAAACAAATTAAATTAATTTTGTTCATAAACAAATAAAATTGTCTCAATAAGAGATAATAACTATCATATTATTGTGTTACAAAGAAGACATAGGTCCAATATCGTATTTCTTAGGACTGGGCAATCCTTATGATTCAGTCCCCCAAAACCTTTTCAGTGCATGGGAGACCATAAATGTGCCACCTATCTGCCACACCTTAAAGTAGCTGTATCTTTTGCGGAAATTGCACTAAATCTATGGCTGACATTTGAGCAATCCTGGGAAGGAAACTTTAAGGAGCTATAAGCAGGTGTTACATTTGTACTCTGTATCTACTAAAAAAACTTTTTAGTATTAAATCAGAGGAGTTACACAACCCTAATCTTTAACTCTCATAAAAAATCATTTGACAGATGAAGTTTTATGTGCGATCCCATACTTTAATAACAAAATGCAGCAGTGTGAGAGGAGAGCAGCGAAGACAAAATATTTGCCATATAAGTTCAATTAAGAAAGGCTTAAGAAAACAAACAAGCTTATTTTAGAAAAAAGGGCTACAGTACATAGATGGGAAAAGCATAAATAGGCTTCAGTAAAATAGATTACTATATATAGGCCGACAGTATTTTTCATATTTATGGGAAGGAATTTGGACTATGATTCAAAAATACATTTTTTCCAAATTGGTTTTATGACATTAATAAAAGCTAATCCTGTGGGCTAAAATATTCAAATTCAGTGCCTTGCCTACATTAATAATACATTATTAATTGATTATTTACTGAGGATGTTAAACAAAAGCCAAATAGATCAACTGAACCTGAATCATTCAGCTGTAGTTTTTTTTAAAAGATATTTTTTCACCTTAACATATCTTTGCTTTATAATATATACAGTATAATATGTTCTTTTAGTTTGTGTTCTGATTCAGAAATCAAAATGACAAAAAAAAATTCTCAGCCAACATCAAGGGAAGAAATCATGTTTTGTTTGAGATTTGTGTAGAGAAACAGTTTCATTTGATTTCCTAATCTGTAATAGGTTATTCTACAAATTAAAAGTATAAGAAATGAAAGAAATGCTGTTTTATGGATAGATGAGTTTTAGTTTTGGGATTAAAAATTTAAAGGCTAGTTGTATGTATATTTTTGTTAAAATTTCTTTGTTTAGAATTCTATGAAAGGAAGCAATATTCTCATTTTGATTTGTTTTTATTGTTTAAAAGAAAAGAGCATTATGATTTTCCCCCCACTAAAACATGTTTTTTGAGGAAACACTGAAACAAAGTAGCAAACAGAGGATTTAACTCTAGAATTCTGTTCCTGTTGTATTCACTGATATTTTTCTATCCAAGACTAAGACTGCATTACTCAGTTTAAGACTTTGCATCCTTTGTTTTAGTGCTGGGAGACTTGTGGAAAAACAAAGACAGTATATTTAATTTCTTTGACTTCTACATATAACATATAGTGGAAAAATTTTGCAGCATAAAATATTCACAGGAAATGAATTGATGGACAGCCTTGATTTTACATTTTTGTCTGCCACTCTCCTTCTGCGCGTTCCTTATGCTTCTGTAAAGCACCTTTTGTAGATCCAAATGTTTTCATGTCATCTGCTATCTTTGCCACCTCATTGGCCATACCCTTTTCAGATCATTAATAATTACATTAAGCAAGACTTGTCTTACTATGGAACATTTGGGCAACCCTCTCTGAATTTTTTTCATGTTGTAAATGGACCATTAATTCCTAATTTGTTTTGTAACTCTTCTATACCATGGCAGTAGTTTAGTTTTTATCCTACAAATTCACAGTTTCTTAACAGCCTTTCTAACAGCATTATCAAATTAGTAAAAAAAAATAACAAAGAAGCATTTTTTTTCTAAATTCTCAGTTTAATTACTTTGTGGCTTTAAGTTGATTATTAAATTATATTAAATAATTTAATATTCACCAAAAAAGTCACAGAGTAAAAATAATATTATGTATGTTCATATTTTGAAGATTATCAGAAAAATATATATATGTTCACTAAATCTTAATCAATTTTTGTTTTCTCAGTCTGATAGCTGGTGTAAATAGTGACTAAAAATAGCATTGTTGTATACTATGGTATTAATGTGAGATATTAAGATACAGTATGCTGGAAGCCTCTACAAATTTCTTTTGGGGGGGATGTTAAGAAGAAATGTATCAAGAGTATAAAAAAATCAGAAAGTCCTTTTGAACATCTGGTTCTACAGGAAAGTCTACTAATCCATTATCTTCTGAGTTACACAAATCACTTTGATTTATAATCTTAACAAAAATTTCTTTAGTGTGAAGCAAAACTCATGCATCTGAGCTGCTTGGTTTATACTGACAATTCTTATAACCTGTAAAAAGACTTTGTTCATTATTTTACTTTTTTGTTGCAATTAATAATCCTAACCTATAAAGCATGTTTGTGGAAAGAGAATACTGAATTAATTCAGAATAATTTCAATTTTATTTTAACAAGACACAGAATAATATCTTACGTGTAGCCTCTATTGGTTCTTCCTCATAAGATAAAATAAATTCACTTCTGGTTTTGTGGTAGTGAGTGTATCTCAGTAATCTGGTCAAGGATATTCTTAAATGTTAGTGTTTCTTAGCTGTATACCACAAGTCTATGGAATTTTTGTGCCCTAACTATTGTATTTTGATACTGTTATAAAACATTGCATTCAGTATCTCATGTTAATTGCATAAAGTTATGGAATTGAAATTATAATTTGTGAGTTATGCTTTTGATCTATTTTTAAGTTTCCCCACTGTTTTCTACTACATGCCAAGGGACACATTTGTGGATCTCAACATTAAAGGCACCACTTCTAAAAAAGGGTGTGCAAATGTCCATAGGAAACTTATAATTTAGGTATGTTTCTTTTTTTATTTAAACCCTTTAATGAAAAAATATTTTTAAATGTAAAGCATATGTTCTTCAATAAGAATTTCATATTATAAAGCTTTCTTAACCAGCAGCAGTTTAGATGGGCAATATTTTTTATTCTTTAAAAAATCATTCCACCTTGTAATTTAAATTGCTCAGATCTGTCATCTATGTACGGTGTTAAACTGACCCTGGTGTGCAAAGAAGCAGAGACAAGGAGGAATCAGACTGACAAAAAAAGTAGTGTTGCAATACAAGGCCTTTGTCTTCAGTGTGTTACAATAATGTGCACATGTCCAGAATTTGCAGCATGATGGTTCACTGATGCTTCCATCATTTAGTGGGCATACATATTTACCTAGTTCATAAAAATACATTTTCTTTATTTTATATTTTTAATTTCATATTTGCTTTGCTTCTGAATTGTCCAAGAAAAAAAGTAATGTTCTTTCATTTTTTTAAACTTTTTTTTTTTGCTTATTTTTGGGGTGGGGTTTATATTACAAGAATCTTGAAAAATCATGCCAGGATTTTGTTGTGAGTGTCCCTAGACCAGCTTGGGAAGTGTCAGAGGATGAGGATGAGCAGCCAGGCCCCTCTGGGTGTTTTCCCCTCCCGGCAGCCGAGGAAGAGCAGCCAGGCCCCTCTGGGTATTTTCCCCTCCCGGCAGCTGAGCCAGACAGGGAGGAGATTTACAGGCAGTCTGGGTCAGATTCACAAAGTGAGGGGTCAGATTTGGATCAAGAAGATAGATCGCTTGATCCGAGATTCCGAAGGTTTGATAAGCGAAGGTGTCAGTTAAGTGGAAAAAGGAAGTAATGGGGGGAAGTGACGTATCGGAAACTATATTAGAAGAGGACAGAGAGACTATGCCTTTGTCACGAGCAACGTTAATCAAGGAGTAGCCTGATATCTGGAGCAGTGCGTTTGAATTCAGTCTTCTGATGTTTTGGAAATCTACGGAAGAATAATGAGGTATTGGACAATGTGATAAAGAAAGAGTGAGTTAATTGGAAGGTGTGGGAAGAGCATGTTTTAATCTAAATGTAAATAAATGAGACTTGGCCGTTCCTGCCAGCAAAATGCCAGCAGCGTGCTTTGAAGTGAATCCTTTTGAAATGTGTTAAATAAACCTCTTAAAGACATATTTATGTGGATTTTAATGAGCTGAGAGGGGCCAGACAGAACAGATTTATTTTTTGATTGGGTCTTATTTTGGGGAAAACATGGTAGAATTTGATTTGCGAAAGTACCTGTCAAGGATGAAACTTCAGCAGCTACGTGCCTCTGTGTTTCAACTTGCCTTTAGAGTAAGGGAGGGAAGATGTTACTTTTGAGTGGGTTAGATGGAGAAACGAAACCTCTATGATTCTGCTGAAGACCATGAGACCCTGAAACCTTTTCAAGGACACATAACAGGTGTGGATTTAAAGCGGATGGTTCCCTTAACAAAATGAATTTGTTTATATGGACTATGTAAGATATTAGGGGTTTGGCTGGGAAAATTATTAAGTCTTTGATTTGGTGTTGGAACCTCAGAGTTAATTTTGCTTTGACATTCCATTTCTGTATTCAATAAATAGTAAGATTTTCGGAAATGGAATGAAACTGGAATTTTATTTGGATTTTTAAGCTGGATGTTGACATTAAACTAACTCTTTCTAGCAGGCTACTGAGTTGTAAATGTTCCTTTCTAAGTAAATTGATAAAGGTGCACTTGGAGAAGGCTAGTTATCTAGACCCAGTTCAACTTGTTTTCAGGCTATATAAAAAAACCCTACAGGACAACTATGCATGTCAGCTATAAAGCTATTAGGAATTGTTATCCAGCGTTCTAGGCTTCTGATATTATCAGCATACTAATAGGTATTATTCCATTTAAATCAAGAGTGACTATTTTGCTGATGAGGCTGAAGAATAACAATAAACTTATTATTATAAAATAAAGATGATATTGCTAAATTGTTCTCAAATGGAGAAATCAGGAAGATGGTTCATCATAGATGAAAGAATTTGTATCTTGGGAATTCAGATTAAAACCTTTCAATAGAAAAATGATAAATCACAATAGCAAAAACTGCAGATACCTGATTTCAGCTCTTTGACCCTTTCCTGATCTGGCTATAGCTGAATTTTATAGTACAATTTACAATTAATCTATTCTTGAGAATAGTATGGAGTTACTGTTAAAGGCAATATGTGAATAGCAAATGATGCCTAATGCATCTGCTGAACAATGCAACTGCCAAATTGTTAAATGGAATAGTTAAGTTGGGAATGTATAAAACCTATATTGTATATGTTACACTGGTTTCCTGTAACACTTGGGGACCAATTCAAATTTGCATTTTTAAAATATAATCCCATTGTAATACTTTTCCAGTAATAACTGACATTCAGATCAGCTGGAAGATGCTACTTATGGTTCCACATGTGGTATGGAGTATAGTACAGTGATTGAGGATAAGACTATTCTTTGATGAAGCCCTGCTTACAAAATCCCCTTTTTACTTAGACTGGCTGATGTCAATTTTGCTAAGCTTTTGGAATCTGCCAAATGTTCATTTATTCTTTTAAACTTATTGTTGGTTTTCCCCCCTGTTCTGCTTTTTAAAAAAATGTGTTGAAATATTACATGGTTTTTATTGATTTTGTGAAGTTATATTCCCCTGTTTGAGATACTCCTTTTTTTAATGATAAAAAAGTAAGGAAGGAAATATATAACTATTTAATAGTTGCTACTTTTTATATTAACTAATCAAAACTTTCTCTCAATTTTCAAAATACTAATGCAATGTGGTTGGAGTCCCAGTGCATGACAGTAATGTGACAATATCATTTGAGAAATGAAATGGAACATCTGTATGCCAACATCTTTCTTGCCTCCCAGACTACACATTTTCATGTTTCTGAATCACTGATCCAACATAAATTCCCATCAGACTGAAGAAGTTTCAATAATATGGCTTGAGAACTGTCTTTTCTCCACCAATTTACATTTTTCTTATCTTTAACTTTTACTGCTGGAAAGTTATCACATTTGACAGTTGCTACCAAGTTCCATTATCTCTGCACCAGCTTTGAATGAATTGTCCTTTTGTTTGAATTTAAGCTGTAAACAAATACATTCTTGATAGATGAGATAAGAGATAGTATGTCATATATTTATGATATATAAACATATATTTATATATCAAAACTATAATATTGTGGCACTAAAATGCCTTCACCTAAATGCAGCAATAAAATCCGAAGCAATATTATAACCAGCTGAAAAGAAACAGTTGCACATTATGGATATACTAATTGCAGCAAGCAATAAAACTATTTCAGAAATATTTTAGATAATTCTTTAATCTGCAAAGAATATTTTTCATTATCTCCTTCATACAAAGCTAAGCTCTGTTAATGCCACATCAGGGAGAAATTATGACTAATACATTTTCTGAATCTCCAGCATTTTTCTCGTAATGGCTTTATCATTCCAGTAATGTTTAGGTTTTGAAATTTGACATCTTGGGATTTTTCAGGCCTAAAGTGCAAGTGCTTTGTGTCTCTTTGAAGTATCAAGACTTTTACTACTATTGTTTTAATGTCATTTTAAACTCAGTGGATAGAGACTGCACATTTGAATCAAACAACCATCCCTTATCGGCACTGACTCAGTTTTGAAAAGATGATGGTAATTTGTGAGGCAAGGAGGGATTTTTTTTTTTTTTACTAAGGAGGGATTTTTTCATGACTTTATTTCTTCATATTTCCATTTAAAATATGTCCATTTAAATTTTGGGGGGAATTAAAAATTCTCTTATTTCCTACATAAAGCCTATCTGTACATGTAGTTAAATATGTATTTGAAAAAAAGTAATTGAATACTTTCACCTCTGGTTTGAGGAAAATGGAGCCACTTGGTGAGAAACATGACTACAGTAGAAAAAAAGGAAAGCATTAAGCATTTATTTAAACTACATGCTTAATCACCATGTAGGTCTGGCCCCTGTCTACTAAAGTCAATCTTTCTTACTTTATTAATACAGTATTGTTATACTCCTGTACTTTACAAACTGGGGGATGTGGTGGCCCAGCAGTTAAAGATGTTGAACTTGTCAGCTGGAAAGCTGACAGCCCAGTTTCAAGACCTGAGCTCTGCGGGATGGGGTTTGCTCCTGTGACTTGCCCCAGTTCCTGCAAACCTAGCATGTGGAAAGCATGCAAATATGAATAGATAAATGGGTACCACTTGAGTGGAAAGGAACAGAGTTCTGGGTATGCTTTGGCATATGATCATGCTGGACACATAACCATGGAAGTGTCTTCAGACAATGCTGGTTCCCTCGACTAAAAAATGGAGATGAGCACTATCCCCTAGAGTCGGCTATGACTGGACAGAGTAAACCTTTACCTTTATCTTTTTATAAACTAAAAAGGCCTGGTCCTTGCCTCAAAAAGCATACAGTACTGTATAACCTTCAACAGAAAGTAGAAAATAAAATCAACTTGTTTAGTTAGCAGCGTTGTGATGAAATGAAATATGTAGCAACAGTTAGATGCATTTGTCTTCTATGTTGAAAGCTGATTTCATGGAAAATCAGTGCAATTGTCTCTATTTGATAAGTATGCAATGGACTATATCTTACTCTAAGCAGATTATAGGATTGTTGAAATTGTGGTGAAAGCTTCATAACCATATTGTATCCAGAATTAATTTAAAACCAAACTAATAGCAGTTAAATACTCTTCTGTGTTATTAATAACTACAAGTACTGTGCAGGAAATTCATTATAGGAATAGTAATTAAGAAGTGAGAACTTCTTAAAGAAGCTGTATCATAAATAGGTGTAAAGTGTGCACCCATGTGCAATCTAAATCAACTTTTCTCCTTTGAATACAGATTGTGCTGCAGCCTAGTACTTAGTTTGAATGCTTTAATGTGATAAAATGAATGTAAATCAATTTCACATGTATTCATTTTCATACAAATTTTGAGCCAAGCAATTGTATGTACCAAATGCAAGCTATTTGGTTATTAAATGCCTTTAATAAAGCTAATGATAGTTGTTTACACTATGCAAAGTATGTGGCAGAAGTGTCAGTGAACTATCCATTCTCAGACTAACATTAATATAACTGTGTTGCTTAGATAGTTTGTACCGATGACTGCATTTCTCCCAATAAAGGAGAGTATTTGTAGCTTAGGGTTGAAATGAGGGGTCCTTGGTGCTTTCTGAGCTTGGTTGTTTCTTGCAGATGTTTAACTAACCAAACTAGGTAACATCATCAGTGATCAAACTGAGGATGTTACTGAGTTTGTATTTGTCTTAGCAGAAATACTTCTGCATATACACACTCCTAAGAGTTTAATGTTAATGATAGTTACAATACATAATACCATGCAAGTCAAGAAAAAGGAAATAAAAATTCTAACTTAAAAGAGGAAAAAGAATGGACACTATAGATTCTGCAAATTGATTTCCAGTTTACAAAGCATAGTTTGTAATAAGCCAACACTAAGTTTATATGGATGTTTCATGGTGTTCTAGTGCGATATTAAAGTGTATGCAGTTCACCATAGGATAATGTTATTTGCAGCTTATTTCCTGTTAAATTGCCATTATAATAGTAGGTAATCAAAATTTTAGTATCTTTTAGTGTGACCGTGTATTTATTGCATAATTTCCATGTGTGAATTAACATGTAGTTTGTCACTATGTATAAAGACTCTATAACACTGTATTCCAAGTGTTATATCAGTGTTGAATGTTGTTTAATGAATGGCTTGATTTTGTAATGTTGGGAATAAAATATGTAATAAATATATTACCATTTCATCAGCTTCATCAACTATAATCACCCTTCATTTGGTTTGGCCAAAGTATTTCAGTGTCTACCCATTCTGTCAAGAAATAGAAACTGCCAGATGGATAAAACAGGGGAACCTTGGTGTGTGTGTATATGTATAAGTATATATGTGTGTGTGTGTGTGTGTGTATGTATGTATGTATGTGTGTGTATATGTGTGTGTGTATATGTGTGTGTATATATATATATGTAGGTCTTTGGTTATTCGGGTTTTCTCCCGTGTAAAATTGGAAGTGTCTTGGCGATGTTGCTCCTAAAGCACAAAGCCGAAAACACCAGCCTGAAGATGACGAATGGGACTTCGTCGAAACGTCGCCAAGACACTTCCAATTTTACACAGGAGAAAACCTGAATAACCAAAGACCTACATACAAACACCCGCAAAAACCTCAGAAAACACACACACACACACACACACACACACACACACACACACACACATACATATATATCACATTTTTATGAGAGAATGAGGGTCACTTCAGGTTCTCTGTTCTGGAAAAAACAATATTTTTGCAAAAACATTTGAGTTGTGAAAAATTAACTACTGCTATCCCATTTTGGTGTCCATCCAGAACATTCTTGCCTTACAGCTTTATTTTTTTTTCAGAAATACATGGACAAACCACATCTTCAGTATAACATTTAGTCTTTTTCTAAAAACCCCTCATTATATCCTATTTTGGATATACCCAAAAAAATCATACCATGTTTTATTTTGTTTGGGAAGGGATAAGAAAGAAAATACTGCATTTTGGGGTATTCTTTAAATCTGTAAAATTAAAATTAAAGTGCATTCTTTTTTAAATCTGCATTTCTTGGTTGAAAAAGAAAACTGTATTGGAAAGTTCAGCTATGAAGCCTTCTCACTGTAGTCCAGTATGATTTCTTTTCTCTCATTGAAAAGGGAAAGCAATTTTGGATATCTTCTAGCCAAATACTTTAATTTCCAAGAACAGATTAAAAGCAGCAGAACAATAATTAAATTATAAGCCTTGATAAATTAACTTGAGTTGGCACTGCTATATTTAAGTATTTTGTTTTGAATCTCTAAGCAGGATGAAATATCTAGAGCAGCGGTTCTCAACCTGTGGGTCACGACCCCTTTGGGGGTTGAACGACCGTTTCACAGGGGTCGCCTAAGACCAGGGCTTTTTTCTCATAAAACGCTCAAAACCGCGTTTCGGCACCTTTTTTTGATGGATTTTTTTCAACTTTTCCATGAGCTGTGCTACACCCTCTATTCTATTGGCTTTCGAAAGCCAATAGAATAGACTTTATTGAATAGACTCTTAATCTATTGAATAGATTAAGAGTCTATTCAATAGACTCCATTCTATTGGCTTTCGAAAGCCAATAGGAATTGTCCAGACAGAGCGCACCAAAAGACTCAGCCCGCAAACGTTGCATTTGAAAGTTATCTGCAGCAAAGGCAAGTTTGCAGGAACTTTTCATCTCTCCCTGCTGAGCAACCACGCCATCTCCTACTTGTAAGTAAAAGAGGACCAGGAGTGGGAGGTGGGGAGCAGCACTTAATTCTGCCCTGCCGAAAAAGCGGAGTCCATGTACACTCCTGCCTCGTGCTCACCTGTGTCAGCCAGGCTCTCCAGGATCGCGCTGCAGATGGTGCTGTGGGAGCTGCGGGGCCCACTCTACACAGAGGGGCTGCACGGGGTGAGTGGCGGGATAGCTGCAGGTGGGTGTATGGGGGCGGGGGCGGCCGGTCCGAGCCAAGCTGGGTCTGGGCCGCTGCTGGCACTGCCGCTGGGCTGCTCTGTCGCTGCCGCCACTGCTGGCTGAGCTGAGCTGCGGTGCCAAGCCGGTCCCAAGGCCTCCTGGTTGCCCAGCTGCACTCCACCCCCGGCTGCCCTCCACACCGGAGCTTCCCCCCGCACCACCCGGCCCACCTCCCTCACAATCGGGGGCTGCCCCAGCTGGCCTCCACAACGGAGCTTCCCCCGCACCATGCTGCCCACCTCCTTCACCTTCGGAGGCCACCCCAGCTGGCCTCCACAACGGAGCTTCCCCCGCGCCACCTGGCCCACCTCCCTCACCATCGGAGGCTGCCCTGGCCGGCCTCTACAATGGAGCTTCCCCCCGCGCCATGCTGCCCACCTCCTTCACCTTCGGAGGCCGCCCTGGCTGGCCTCCACAACGGAGCTCCCCCCCGCACCACCCGGCCCACCTCCCTCACCATCGGAGGCTGCCCCGGCCGGCCTCCACAACGGAGCTTCCCCCGCGCCACCCA
This sequence comes from Bothrops alternatus, assembly GCA_034064705.1. Classification (NCBI taxonomy): domain Eukaryota; kingdom Metazoa; phylum Chordata; class Lepidosauria; order Squamata; family Viperidae; genus Bothrops; species Bothrops alternatus. The sequence goes on from JARGCV010000013.1 coordinate 12,045,342, forward strand.
GCCCACCTCCTTCACCTTCAGAGGCTGCCCCGGCTGGCCTCCACAACGGAGCTTCCCCCGCGCCACCCGGCCCACCTCCTTCAACTTCGGAGACCACCGCAGCCGGCCTCCACAATGGAGCTTCCCCGCGTGCCACCCGGCCGGCCTCCACAACGGAGCTTCCCCCACGCCACCTGGCCCACCTCCTTCACCGTCAGAGGCCGCCCCGGCCAGCCTCCACAACGGAGCTTCCCCTGCGCCACCCGGCCCACCTCCTTAACCTTCGTAGGCCGCCGCGGCCGGCCTCCACAACAGAGCTTCCCTCTGTGCCATGCTGCCCACCTTCACCTTCGGCTGGCCTCCACAATGGAGCTTCCCCCCGTGCCACGCTGCCCACCTCCCTCATCGTCGGAGGCCGCCCCGGCCCTCTGGCGCCCAGCCCTCTGGGGCTGGCGGGCAGGAACGGCTCCTTCCCGGCTTGCCAGGCTCCAGGCGGCAGGGAAGAGGGCGATGCCGGACGGGCCGGGAGGGGAGAAGCGGAGCCTTCCGAGCAGGAGCTGGCGCTCTGCCCGCACCCCTCTCACGTGTGATGAGTCGGGGAAGGGTTTGGCGGTGAAGGGCTGCTCAGTGTGGAAAGGGGCTCCCACGATCCCGCCGCTGCGATGGCGCTCAGGAGGCTGGAGGGGCGGGCAGGTCCCGGGGGGGCGGCTGAGAGAGCGCAAGAGGTGCCAGGATGAGGATGGGGGGCTCCAGACTACCATCCCCAGCAGCCCTAAAAAGAACTGGAAGAGTGGGGAATGCTGGGAGTTGTAGTTCATCACCATTTGGGAAAACATGACTCTCCAAAGATCCTTCCTTCCATCCATCCATCTCCTTCCCTTCCCCTTCAATCTCTCTCCTTCCTTCCTTCCTTCCTTCCTTCCTTCCTTCCTTCCTTCCTTCCTTCCTTCCTTTCTTCCTTTCCCCTTCAATCTTCCTTCCTTCCATCTCCATCCCTTCCCCTTCAATCTCTCTCCTTCCTTCCTTCCTTCCTTCCTTCCTTCCTTCCTTCCTTCCTTCCTTCCTTCCTTCCTTCCTTCCTTCCTTCTTCAATCTCCTTCCTTCTCCATCTCCTTCCTTTCCCCTTCAATCTTCCTTCCTTCAACCTCCATCCCTTCCCCTTCAATATCTCTCCTTCCTTCCTTCCTTCCTTCCTTCCTTCCTTCCTTCCTTCCTTCCTTCCTTCCTTCCTTCCTTCCTTCCTTCCTTCCTCCAATCTCCTTCCTTCTCCATCTCCTTCCTTTCCCCTTCAATCTTCCTTCCTCTTCCCTCCCTCCCAACATTTTTGAGCAAGGAAGAGTAAGCTTTTCCAGCAAGCATTGCTATATTATTTTTGTAATTCATCACTATGCTTTCATTATGTTCAATTCGTAACAATGAAAATACACCCTGCATATCAGATATTTACATTACGATTCATAACAGTAGCAAGATTACAGTTATGAAGTAGCAATGAAAATAATTTTATGGTTGGGGGTCACCACAATATGAGGAACTGTATTAAGGGGTCGCGGCATTAGAAAGGTTGAGAACCACTGATCTAGAGGGTCATCAACAGACAAGTGCACTGCTTTGGTGTATAATTGCCATTTTTAGTTCCTTAAATACTGTATTTTCCATAGTATTCAATATTAATAGCAGAAGTTATCATCTTCTAATAAAAGGCCATACTAGCTAGTTATCATAGCTATTCCTCTTTTTTCTCCTCCCGAGTCGCTGTTGATTTCTGGCAATTGACTGGATAAGAACCTGCAGTTTTCTTGGCAAGATTTTGTAAGTGATTTGCCTTTGCCTCCTTCTTAGGGCTGAGAGAGAGTGACTGGCCCATGTCACCTAGCTTGATTTTTGTCTAAATAGAGCTAGAATGCATGGTCTTCTAATTTCTACCATGGCCTTTACAGCACAATGATTCTTGCTGTCTTTACATGTGAACTATGATACTTCTTCAGAACATAGGGGGAAGAAGGGTCATGGAGAGCAGTGACATGAGGATAAAGTTTCAGAAGGGGCATTTCCCTCCTGAGAATAAAGACCCACAGTAGCATTTGCCTTTTTCAGCAATCCTGGGACCTTAACAACGTACACAAAAGAGGATATGCAGTGGATGGAAAATGCTTTTCACCATTAATAACTAATTGAGGGTATTAACTAAAAATTACCTGATATATGTTTTTGTTTTCAACTGATCAAAGTCCAGATTCCAGATTATTGGATGAAAAGTGCAAACATCTTGTGACTGTTTTTTTTAACATCTTCCAAGCATTTTCCCCAGAAGTACAGGATTCAGTTTTTATAACATAATAATTAAAATTATTGCTTTCCATCTTTTGTATAAACCTGTATGCTTATATCTGTATGTATGTAATCAACTCATTAATATTATGATTATGATATATAATAGATGTTAGATAGATATGGATAGATTATATGCATGGATGGATGTATAGACAGACAGACAAACAGACAGACAACATGTTTTTCAATTCAGGTTTAAATTTTCTCTTTTTTTTGTAAGGCATAAAAGTTTTTAGAAAGTACCTATTTGTTTTTAATTGATTGTTTTATATATTAGTTGTTCACTGAATGGATGAGCAGTACCTGTGATATTTGATTGCAGACCAAGGCACTCATTTAACCTTCTCTTCTTTCCTGGTTGGGATTTCAAATACAATGCAGCATAGCTCCCTTAGGCTCAGTAGGATTAGAATACTAGCAGTAATCCTTAGTCCTATGAAATAGACCTGATAGAACTTCAACTTACTTGTTTAGGCTTATGCTCATGAATTTCTGCTCATCTGGGTGTATTAACCCTTTGGGATCATAGGAACATAACAAATAAAAAGAACTGAAAAAACTTAATGGATCTTAAGGATGTCACTCTGATTTTACTGACTCAAATGTTAAATTCATGTGGAGTTGTAAATGGATTTTGTAGTAGAAGTCTTTACAGTTATTTCTATTTAGTCCAAGTGTTAAACATCTCCAATAGCAGGCCAGTAGCTTTAAATAGCTAGCCTCTACGTACACATTGATTCTTCAGTATAAATTTTTAATGAGATTTAGTGCTTACTGAACGTACCAAATTTTGATCTGTGGGTGTCAAATTTTCTACCCATGGATAGGGCACATTTTTCAGTTTTTACATCTTGCATCTAATACAGTAGATATTGTCTTTGTACAAATGCAATTTCTTGAAACATATCATTTTGAGTAACTTTTCTGATAGTAACACAGCTGCTTACTTTTATTTTACTATATGTTTACTATAAAAGTTGAGTAGGAATACCAACCTTTTCTCATAAAGAATCAGGCTGCTATTATATGTTTAAGACGTATACCTATTGACTTGTATCATTGATTTAATAATATATATTTAGTTTAACTGAAATTATTCTAAGGTACAACACCTCATTGCTTCATTAATAGGCAGGTGAAATAGGTTTTTGTTCTGTAAGCTTTAATGATGAAAATCAAGGGGTACACTTAAAAATGGGGTTAAGTTTAAACATAACGAAGACTAAACTAATGACAATAAACACAGAAACTAGCCTGAGAACTGAAAATGAAGACAACAAAGTAGTGGATAGCTTCTGCCTTTTAGAATTGGCTATAAATACAGTAGTTGAATTGAAGCAGCAATTAATTGAACCAATAGTCAAAATATGTACCTTAGACTTGTAGAGTAGTAGAGTAGTAATGGCAACCTTAAAAAAGATATTTAGATGCTATGACTTGTTTATATTTACAACAATCAAAATTGTGTAGGCAGTGATACTCTATGGAGGTGAAACTTGGATTTTGAAGGAAGAAAGATCATTCACATTTTTGAAAATTGGAGCTCTTGGGAATATCATATAGAACCAAGTACATAAATAAATAAATGATAGAATAAATCAATTCAGAGTTCTCACTAAAGGCACAAATAATTTGTCAAAATTATAATATTTTGACAAATTAAGCTAGGATCTATCTTCCTTGAAGAGTTCATAATGCTAGGAAAAAAATGAAGAAAAAAAAATAAGAGAACCAACTGTAACATGGTTGAAACTGATCAAAGTGGAAATGGGTGAACTCTTGGAACAGTTAAAGGTCCAGATTTCCAAAGATTATCCTAGATCAGGGGTAGGCAATCTTGGCTCTTTTATGACTCGTGGACTTCAACTCCCATGGCTGGCTCAGGAATTCTGGGAGTTGAAGTCCACGAGTCATAAAAGAGCTAAGGTTGCCTACTCCTGTCCTAGATAAAAACCAATATTGACTTGATGGCAATCTATCAATTAGTGAGTCATAATAGTAGCATATTCTAGCTGTTCTGGCATTAAGCAGCAATGACATAAATTAAGACTGTTACTAAAGGCAATTATAATTGTATTCGCAACATGTCATTGCTTTACATGGCTTAGAATCTAAGGTGCTGATAAGCTGAAAAAAATACTTTAAAAGATTTACGTATAAGCTAGATACTGTATGCATTATACTTCTTCATAAAAGGAATAATGAGAATTTATTGAGTTGAAAAGAATATTTTTTTAAAAAAATATAAACTGTATTCATGTATACAACTACAAGTATAGCTTTGTCAAAGAGTGCAAGGAGAACCTTTGAGATAATTCAATCCTTAGAAGAGAAGGAACTTGAAAAAGAAATTCAAAAATTGCCTCAATTCATTTTGGTATAAAAGGGGGTAGAGGGAAATTCTGGCATAATTTCAAGATTCTGTTATCATATTCTATGCAATAAAGTAGTATTTCTGTAATCTTTGTAGTATCGGTTTCCTGAACTGGTCTACATCAAAGGACTGACAATTAAGAACAAGAATTTAGGCTAATCCAGGCAAATTGATTGGCAGCAGGAAATATACTTACTAGATTCTAACTGAGGGAAAGAGAGAGAGAGAACGATGACACAGACGTAATTAATTAATTTTGGGTTTAGGACTAAGTGGATATTTATATAACTACTCCTGCATTCAAGGTACTTTCATATTTCTCTACAGTATAAGAGAAAACATGCATATTTTATATGAATTTAGAAGTGAAATGACAGATGTAGAAATTAAACCAAATTACCAGGAGAAAAAGTCAGGTTTGTTGACCCCTTGAGGGTCAATATTGACTACTTGGTGGAATCACTTGGGCTAAAGTCTGGAATCTTTGGTAGATCTTGGAATTTGAATCTATCTGCTGAATTTATTTTGAAATTAAAATTTTCCTTACTAATCATTTGCAGAAAAGGGCAGTATCTTTATAAAATATAGGGCTATTTCTGTTATTACTTCTTATACCGTTTAAGCAGGCAAACATCTTTGTTTTTAATTTTTTCCTAAACACTGCTCATTGAATTGCCCAGACTATTATTATTAATTTTTTTTATCTTGTGAATGCAATTGGAAAGGGTAAGCTTTTTGCTGCAGAGTGCTTTTTAAATTTTGAACTGGTTTTTTTACTTTGTATGTTTCTTTGGGGCTCACTTCACATAACATATTGCATTACGAATCTGTGCATAACATATCGCATTACCTCTAGGGTTTTGCATAAGAGAGTTTAACTTCTTAACACAACTGTAAAAGTTAATATTTGTAGAGGGAGTCTCCCAGAATACGTTAGAGAACAAGATATTGTAAAACAGGTGGCTATAGTTACAGGCTTTAGATTTAACTGTGTCTTTAACTCAAAAGAACAGGTTATGTGTCAGTCACTCCCAAATTATTTGTGTTCCCTGCTCTGGATTTTGATCAATTCAGATTGCCTTTTTCATCTCTATGTTATTGTGAAACTTGGTCAAGAATATCAAGCACCATCTTTTTCTTAATGTTAGTTTTACTGACAAGGACTCAGCAGTAGTTCCCTAACACTTGACTCAACACTGTTTGACAAGGCTCTTGGGTTTAAACTCAGCTGAAGACTCTTAGACTTACAGCACAGCATGGCTGGTTAAGAATCTTTACTACATGCTAGGATGAAACAGCTAAGTCTGTTGTTTGCTGGCTATCAACATGAAAGAGCAGTTCCTTCTTATGCACACTAGAGCTTCTGGCATTTCTCCCTCCCCCCAAGGTTTAAGAGAGTCTTTCCGTTATATATTTTGGCTTTGAAATTGGGCAATGTGACATAACTGACATCTCTGTCCTGAGAATCGTAACTCCTACAAATAAGGCACCTCTTTCTTTGTTGTGGTGTCTGCCCTTTTAGAAAAAGCACCTCCCCAGAGATACATATAGCTCCCACCCTTCAAATGTTCCATAAATCTCTGAAGGTCTGGCTCTATTCCCAGGCTTGGGGTTAGGACATCTATGGAGCTCCTGGTGATTTTTTGGCTATTATTAGTGTAGGCATTTATTATTTTATTATTTATATTTTAAATGTCTTTGTTAAATGTCTTTTTTGAAATAAACAGAAATCACATCAGTTTGTTTATAGAAGTCCTAATGAATGGCTCAAAGGTTTATTCAGATTCTTGATTCTTTAATATAAAACATGCTGCATGATAAGATGTATTCATTTTAGAAATGAGAAGGTTATCAAACCTTCTGCAAACATGGAATTTGCTGGTTTTTCTTCTGAGCATAAAGAAATGAATGTGACTTAGGCAGGGCTTTTTTTTGTCATAGAACGCCCAGAATGGAGTTCCGGCACCTTTTTTGGATGGAACCTTGTAGAGTAGGCAAGGCGGGTTGTATGACCTGTGTGAGTTCCGGCACCTTTTTTTTTTCTTTACAAAAAAAAAGCACTGGACTTAGGACCAAATTAAATATTGCTCTTATAAAACATATACATTTTCAATGGAGCATCTGTGGTAAAGCCTGCATTCTGGAATAATTTGTCACTGGAAATGCAGGTGTGTGTCTTCTTTCTCCAGCGTGACGAGTGGAGAATCCACCAATGGGTTAACTTCGTCTTCTGCCCACAGACTAGTCGTCCAATTTTGCTCCACCTCTCCTCCTGGGACCTCCCTGACCCAGTCTCGACTAGTCTTGAGCCCGTTTAGATGGAATTCTTGACTCCTGAAGTGATTCTTCTTTAAGGTCGTATATTTCTAATATTTTGGTCAATCCATGGGGGGGAGGAACTGCAAGAACGAATGGCTGTTCGTTTGAGCCCTTTCTGCTCCCAGATTGCAGCTCAACCACGAGGCTGGCCTGAGCCCAGCCGATCACCGGACAAACAAGGAACCGGACACCATTTTCCGGTCACCATGTGTGACCCTGAACAAAGGGAGAGACAATCTCCTTTCCCTCCCCCCCAACTAATCACCCCACAAAGCTAGCCAGGATAGCCAAAGCAAATTTGGAATACATTAGCACAACTGATCAGCGGGCAATTTAAACCTCCCGCAGATCATACGGAAACTGGCTAGCCACGTGGGAACAATAGGGGACTGGTGAGCTGCAGAGGAATATCACAGCTCTCCAAGGCTCTTACCCTAAATTCAACTAAAGACCTCGAAGGCTCCTGTTGTTTTTCATTGCCTGAAATGGGGATTAGCTGATCAGCAGAGGACTTTTAAACTCCACAGCTCCCTCGCAGAATTTCCCTGCATCTCCGCGACTCCCTTGCAACTCACGCTGACCGTATTCCTCTGAATACAAGAGCAGTTTTTTTCTTTGGGCAGTCTCCAGCAAATTCAGCTGAGGGAGACATGAGAGAGACTTGGGTTCGACCAATAACAATCTCAACTCACCCAAGCTCAGTCCTTCTTCCTAGCCACATAGGAATAATAATAATAATAATAATAATAATAATCATCATCATCATCATCATCAAAGTAATAATAATAATTTAAAAAAATTAAAAATTAAAAATTAGATATCAATAATAATAGTAATAATTGAAGAGCACAAGACATAGATCAGCTCACAATTACCCTGAACCAGACTGGAATTGAATTTTATTCCAGTTAAGAATGGCAGATACCAGCAGAGTTCAAGCAGCGCAGGAACCTGCCACCACCAGCCCACCTGCTCGTAAAAGACAGAGATCACCCAAGCAGGAAGTGGCTAGGAAAATCAAGGCCAAGGCAACATCAGCCAAAAGGCCTTCCAAAGCAGCGGATAGGGAGGCTAAGCGACATCACCAGGCTCTAGAGAGACAATTCTCCTGAGCCAAAAGGAGACAAAACTCCACTGAAGATGAATTAGAGCCACCCAATTACAGGGAGGAGGAAATTTTTGGCACAAGGAAGCCCAGCCAGGAACCTCTGGAAACAGGCCATTACGGAACAGGGGAACGGCTCTCCCCTAAGCGAGGGGCCTGGAGATCTGGGTTCAGAAGCAGGCACCCATCACTCAGATAATCATGGAGCAATGTCTTTCAGAGCACCTTCAGTCCCTGATATCTCAGGCTGTCGCACAGGCCATGGCCTCCTCAAGACATCATTGTTCCAGAACAAGGTCTGTGACCTCTAGGAGTGGCTCCACTTTTCTCAAGAGGAGGCCTCTGAGTACCAAGACTCTATTTCCTCCTCCAGGTCCTCCAGAGGCAGGAGGTCTCCTGCGGAGGACCATGAGCTGACGGATCAGAGACTGTCCGACGAAGAGGATGTATCTCCAGATCTTCCCCGTTTGTAGGCCTGTTTAATTCGTCCTTATTCAAGACATTGCTACATAAAGCCAGTGGCATTGCAAATATAGAGAGGCCCCCGATTCCACAGAAAGAAACCTCCACCAATCCCTCAACTAGTAAGGTCACAAACAACGAAGTGTTTTCACAGCCCACCTATACCCAACACTTTGTCCCCTGTCCACCTCTCTTCTTTGATTCTGTTCAGAACATGGGGGCACCGGGTTCCTTCCTCCCAATGGGGGGGCAGACAAGACAATGTTCAACATAGATCTGGCACTATCAGAGATAATAGAAGTGCCAACAATAGATGAACCCATTGCAACCCTCTTTTCTCCACCCCCGATAGCCGGGGATGCAGCGGAGGCCCTGAAATCAGAAGACAAGAAGATGGACCTCATCTTCCGCAGGGCACACCAGGCCTCGGCGTGGGCAATCAAGGCAGGCATCACTATGTCCTTTTTCACCAGGACATATCTTCTTTGGCTGCGCCAACTCCAGTCAAGTATTCCCCCAGTGGAGGAGAAAACTCACCAGAATTTAAGAAGGTTAGTGGCGGCAGCGGAGCTCACAACCAATTTCTCTGCCAGAGCAATAGCGTACAACACTGGTGCACACGGATTGCTGTGGCTCAAGCATTGGAAAGTGGACATGAAGGCTAAGTGGCATTTAGCAGCAGCACCCTATAAGGGTGGCTGGCTCTTTGGCGAGGCACTTGACCCTTACCTAATTGAAAATAAGGACAAACGCAAGATCCTGGCCAACCTGACAAAGAGGACGGAGAGGAGAGCTCCCTCCTATTCCCGCAGACCAGCCTTCCGACTTGATGCAGGCATGGATCAGGGGACATTTTCCTGTCCCTATCAGCCCAGATCGGACCGTCAAGGTGAGAGAAACAATAACAGGGACAGGTTCAGACAACAGGCCCAAGCAAGATGGCCCTTTCGAGGAGCCGGGGGGGCGTTCCTACCGCAGATCAAATGACGGCCCAGGGGGCCCCCCATTGGTGGCCGGCTAGCTCTTGCCCACAAATGGCAAGCCACCACCACGGACCTCTGGGTCCCAAATACCATCAGATTTGGCCTATCCCTATAATTCCTCTCAACACCCCTGAACCAGTTCATTCCTTGCCCATCTCCAAAAGATCTGATCAAGAAGAACCTCACCAAGGAGGCCATCCAACACCACCTGGACATTCAGGCTATAGAACCAGTAGAAAGAGATCAGTGGGGACAAGGATTCTATTTCATCCTATTCATAGTCCCAAAGAATTTGGGGGGTGGAGAGCAATACTAGACCTAAAGAGTCTGAACAGACACCTGGAGTACAAAAAATTCAAAATGCAAACCCTTCGCTCGATATTAGCAAGCATCAGGAAGGGGGACCTTCTGACGTCCATAGATCTGACAGAGGCCTACCTTCACATTCCCATACTTCCAGATCACTGGAGGTTCCTCAGGTTCTACCACACAGGTCAACACTTACAATACAGGGCCCTACCTTTTGGACTTTCTTCAACTCCCAGGGTGTTCACAAAGGTATTGGCAACAATCTCCGCACACGTGACAACAATTCCGGTGTGCATCCAATGCTATCTGGACGACATTCTCATCCAATCCTCATCGGCCCAGACAGCACACTCAGACCTGGCACTGACTCTGAAAACCCTTCAAGATCACGGGTTCTCAGTAAACTTTCAGAAGAGTCAGACTGTTCCCTCAAACCGTCTTCTTCATCTGGGAGTGGTCACAGACACACAAAAGTGCACAGTCCATCTCTCTCAGGATTGTCAACACAGCATTCGAACCCTGGTCAGGCTCATCTGAAGGAAACGGTCCTCAACGCTGGCTACACTCTCACAGCTGCTAGGAAAAATGGTGTCATGCCTTGCAATCGTACCTTGGGCAAGGCTACACTCCAAAGATCTCCAGTGGTTCCTACTTCCGTTCCAAAGAGTGGGGATAGGCTCCTCAAACCAAAGAGTGAAGGTGCCACCAAAAGTCCTGAGGTTGCTCCAGTGGTGGTCCTCCCCAGTGTTCAGGGAAGCCAACCGTGTCACCCTTACAACGGATGCCAGCCTATTCGCCTGGGGAGCACACCTGCAATCGCAGCTAGCACATGGTCAATGGTCAAAGAAAGATCTAAAGCACAACAGAAACTGGCTAGAACTCAGAGCCATACACCTGGCTCTCCGTCACTTCCACAGCGTAGTGGTGCATCGACACGTGCTTATACTCACAGACAACGTGGCGGCCAAAGCGCATGTCAACCGACAAGGAGGCATGCGATCCAGGGCCCTCATGAATGAAGCACAAGCGCTGGGAACCTGGGCAGAAAACAACCTAGCCTCCATCAAGGCCGAGCACATCTAAGGAGAAGCCAATCGCCAGGTAGACTTCCTGAGCAGGACAACGATAGACCACTCAGAGTGGAGCCTGCACCCTGCCATCTTCAGAGAGGCAGCAAAGACATTCGGCCATCCAGTAATGGATCTGTTCGCTAGTCCAAAGAACACTCAGATTCAGAGGTTCTTCTCTCGTTTTTCGACACCAGGAACAGAGAGAGCGGATGCACTTCGAGGCCACTTGCCGAAAGGACTGCTGTATGCATTCCCACCTCTTCCTTTGATACAAGCAACCATCAGGAAGATATTGCAGGAGCAAGCAGAGGTAATACTCATTGCACCGCACTGGCCAAGACGGCCATGGTTTGCCGATCTCGTAAACCTATCTACATCTCCACCGTGGAGGATTCCACACAACCAAATTTCCCTCAACCAGGGATCCCTGCTACATCCAGACCCACAGTGGCTCCAATTGACTGCCTGGCGCTTGAACGGAGTCTCCTAGAGAGATACAACTTCTCACAAAGAATCATTAAGATTCTCCAGGCCTCTAAAGGCCTACAACTAACAGGATCTATGATTCCACTTGAAAAAATTATTACGGTTGGTGCAACAGGCAACAACCAGACCCATGCAACATCTCTATCCCAGATATCTTAGACTACCTAGCGGAAGGCCTGGATAGGGGATTAGCACCCAACACAATTCATAGACAGGTGGCTGCCCTATCAACCATTCTTACCTATGGCAACTCTGAAACTTTAGCCAGATACCCAATGGTGCGATCCTTTGTAAAAGGCACATCTAACAGCAGGCCACCTGTGGCACATAGATACCCTTCCTGGGATCTACCTAAGGTCCGACAGGCCATAATCTTACCTCCATTTGAGCCTGCCAGGACCTGTGACCTACAGTACCTGACCTTTAAGGTCGCCTTCTTAGTCGCTGTTACCTCAGCAAGACGCATCTCAGAACTAGCAGCCCTGTCAGTCAGGGAGGACCTTTGTACCTTCCACACGGACAGGGTGGTGTTACGTTTGGATCCCTCCTTCATTCCAAAGATCAATTCCCTATTCCATAGAGCACAGGAGGTGGTGCTACCAAACGTTTGCCCCGAACCGTCCCATGAACTGGAGAGCAAGTGGCACACCTTAGATGTTCGCAGAATTTTAAAGCAGTACATCAAACAAACGGCACCCTTCCGTAGATCGGAAGCACTGTTTGTCTCCTTCCATTCTCACACAAGAGGTCGGAGGGTCACTGCAACCACAATCGGTAGATGGATTAAAAGGTATATAGCGGAGGCATACAGGGGACAGTCCTTGATGGTCCCCAGATAAATTACTGCACATTCCACGTGCAGTGCTGCAACCTCAGCAGCATGGGCAACTCAGGCTTCGATTGAAGAAATATGTAGAGTGGCGACGTGGACGTCACCTTCCCCTTTTATAATACACTACAAATTAGACAGATTCGCATCTGCGGAGGCCTCCTTTGGCAGGAGAGTACTCCAGTGCATAGTATCAGAGAGTGGGACACAGGCCCAGACGGCATCTCACCCACAAGGACAGTGAGGCTTTGGTATGTCCCATTGGTGGATTCTCCACTCGTCAGGCTGGAGAAGGGGTGTTGATCTTACCTGAACGCCTTTTCTCAGTGTGACGATGGAGAATCCACTCCCACCCTTGAAGCCAGTCAGGTCCTGTGAGGGGAGAGGATGGAGTCAAAGCAAGAAAACATAGCCAACTAGCTTTTGCCTCGTCAGGACTGGGTCAGGGAGGTCCCAGGAGGAGAGGCGGAGCAAAATTGGACAACTAGTCTGCGGGCAGAAGACGAAGTTAACCCATTGGTGGATTCTCCATTGTCACGCTGAGAAAAGGCGTTCAGGTAAGACCAATACCCCTTCTATAGTTTAGTTTAATAGATAACTAAGATTTCTTTAACTCAACTTTTTTGTTTTGGACTTATTTATTCTGCTGCTTTTTATTACTTTAATGCTACAATGAATTTTAAGTTGACATTATAAGTTTTAAGATATCTAAAGCCACAGCATGAAATTAAGCATCATATAACAATTTAAAATAAGATATACAGTAAAATAATGTTCAACATTCTTGTAAGATGCTAAGTTAAAATCAAACATACCTCTTTTCAATTTTATATTGCTGACCAAAACCCATTTCAGAAGTTGATAGAGCAGATAGCATTGCATATGCATTTGGCTCTTCTGGAGCTATGGTCTCTTGAAGTAACAAAGTCAAAATCTGATTGCACTTTGCAAGGCTTTGACCACATAAAAAAATAAATACATAAACTTGAAAGTACTCCATGTTTATGGATATGAAGTGATACTGGTGATTTTGTGCTTTGATCCTTCATATTTTAATAACATCCAGAGTTAATCGCTATGTACAATATGGGACTGCCTTTAAACATTTCAGAGAATTCAGATTTTTGTTTGAGATCATTAGACTTTTCTAGTAAGGTTTTTTTCCAGCTTCACTGACTTTGAGTTTGTTTCCCTGTTCAGTTGACAATACTGTCTTTGGTTTTTCAAGCCCTAAATGGACTGGGATTAACATATCTCAGAGATCACTTCCACCCATATGAATCTGCTTGAGTTTTGTGTTACTGAGGCCTTCAGAAATATGGTTGTAGAGAAAGAGAAGCTTTAGCTGTTAGGCTGCCTGAACTGTAGAATCATAAACTCATATAGGTAGAAAGGGCCATTTAAGCCACCGAGCCCCACACTGAGTGCAGAAATCAAATGAAAGCATCCGCAACAGATGGCAGATAAATTACGGTTTAGTGATGTTCAAATGTGGCATGTATTAGTTCCATATGTTGAGCTGTTGAGCTGCTCAGCACAATATGCTACATTTACAGGAGTTTTATAATCAATATTGAAGATAGTATTTTAGATAAAAACTGAATAATAACAAAATGCTGCAAGCTTAAATCCTGCCAGGACACAGAAGGTAAAAATGTATCTTGTAACAGCTGATGCTGTCCGTATTTGCATAGACAAGTCCAAGTGATTGAAAGTAGGACTTTATCATCTGAGTTGATGCTCTTGTTTTAAGCTGCTGTCAGTAGTGTTTTATATCTTATCTACATTTTACCTATCTAGTTGACTAAGAAAGCTTATTTTTCTTTCTTTTGATCATTTGGCTTTTAAACTGTGCTTTGTTACTGTCATGGTAGGTCTAATTACCAATGAACAGGCAAAACTATCTGAAGACTAAGATGTGTGGCTCAGTGTAAGAACTTGAATACTAACGGTTATAAGGCTCAGCTATGGATAAGGAAACTGAGTTTTGCCAGGAATTTCTTCAACTTTAAGAAAATCCCTATCTTTTGTCGTAATACTAGACATTCTTAATGATTGGCAATAACCACTCAATGAAATTATAATATTGGGAAGCATATAAATTATGTAAATAAAAAGAAACAAAGCAAATATTAATGGGGCTACATATAACAGGTTTCTGCCCTCAACATTACATTTTAAAATTTCGTTATCTGTCCCACAGAATTCATTGTGATGCACAATTTAGTTTAAAGCAAGAAACAGCAACAAACACAGGAAAGAAAAAGAAAAACAAAAGTATAAAAAACTTTGCGTATATCATTACAATTATAAAATAATCCATATACCATGTTAAAAATAGATTATTTAAAACAATAACACAGTTGCTTCATGTTTGTGATTCTTAATGTCATATGTGTATTTGATTAATACAATATAATTTAAGAAGATGAAAATTATTTATAATTGCTGCTGTATTCATCTGTCTGAAACTGATTAAGTAGTTGGAATCAAGGTTTGAAAATTATAACTTTCTTATAAATCTTTTTAAAATATTTGAAACAGTCCTTTTCCTATTGCTCATGATGTGATTCTACATTCAGTTTTATTTCAAACAGATTAAAACATAATTTTAGCAACTGGTGACTTCTGAATATTGATCTGAAATTTCCATATTTCCCAGGCACAGAGTGGAGAAAGCTACAATATATATTTTAGTCCCAAAGATTTTTGGAGCATAAATTTTTCCAGAAGTAGATGACAGAAAGATGATGTGAATAAAGAATAAAAAGCTTAATAATAAGCATTATTTAGGTTTTGAATGTGAAAATCATACCATAATGCATTTAAAATGCATTTAAATTATGAATTTAGATGACATATCTAAGTTAAGGGAATCTTGGTTTACTGCAGATACATTGTGGTTGATGTATGACTTTTAAAAGAAATCTATATAAGTTTACATCTTTGGCAAATTCTATAAAACAACCTTATTATAGGAACTTTGATGATACTGATGAATAGTGACTGTAGTTCTGTGTATACAAGGGAATTCTGTTGTTCAGTTTTCCAAACATTTGTTCTGCTGTTTGAAACTGAAACAGTTTAAGAAAATATTTTGTATTGTTCCTGAGAATGAAATGCTAAGAGGATGGATCTGAGTGACTATTTAGTAAATTCTGCACTAGGATTATTGTTAGTTCAGTTATGAGTACCTGTCATTATCATGTCATGAAAAGAAAGAATTTATTTTTATAGGAATACATTTCATTTTCATAGACATTTACTACACAAATTGCTCTTATTTATTATGTACATCAAGTAAGGCTCTGGCCAGAAAATCATCATTGGCAGGTGACTGTTTGCCAAAATTAAGTTTAGTGGGCATGCCTTTAATGTCAAATAGTCAACTTTTTTCTCTTTAAATAATACCTAACCTAGGATTGTAAACAATATAATAAGTTAATGGATATTAGCTTTATCTTTTTAAATCACACTTATTATAAAATGGACGCTCTGAAGGGAGTAGATTATTTTGGCTATTGGATATTATTTTATTGTCCCAGTTATAGGACAGTTTCCTCAGTCAGACTTCACAATTTTATCTTTAGATATTAAGACAAAAATAACTTTGCCTGTTTAAACATTTAATTTGTGACATTATTTGAAAATGTTTTATCTGCTTTTCTTTTTTTGATTATCATATAGCATTATGATATTCCTAAACTATTTCAAGCTGCCCTGAAGCTGTGTATTATGCAGAGAGGAATTCTTTAAATTCAGTTAATATAATTAGGCATACACAAACTATATTTTAATTCACTTTTATTTAAAACATTTATACCCCAAGCTACCACCTGAAAGGCTTCCAGAGCAGCTTGTAAAATACTAACAGAACAGTAAATGCTTTTAGCCTTACCATCTGGAGGGCATCACACCTAAGAAAAAGTTGTTGGGAAGGAAAAGGAAAACAACTTCCAGTACCATCTTAGCTAATGAACTGAAATATTCATAAATATATACTTCAGAACAGAAAGCTATGGTGAGATGTAAAATATGTTTTACTGTTTCTAATATTTTAGGATTTTAATTTAGAATAATATTATATTTCAACCTTGAAATTGGACTGGACTAATAAAAACTAGGAAGCAGACCTCAGTCAATTGCTGTAGATTAGCCTCATTTGACTTGTGTTATTCTCCAAGTGCCTGATCAACTATGAATCTGAGTGAGACTTTTGCTTTTTGATTTTTTAAATAGTATTTCACGTGTCACAAGAATTTTGCTCAAATTATGTAAGGAACTCTAGTTCATTTAAACTGGTTTGGAAAACAAATTTAAAATGTTGATTTATCAGTAATTTTTGGACTTTTTAAATGTTTAAATTAATATCAATTAAAATTGGAGAAAGTTGCTGATGTTACAATATCTAACATAGTTGAAGTTAATAAAATTAGGAACAAGGTTGTGTACTGAAAAAATGTAATAAGAGTTTAACCAATTTTAACCAAGTGTGGTTTGTGTGAAAATTCAGACATTTCAAATGAATCTCTCTCCCAAAATATAAAGACCAGCTATGGTAAGATTCAATTTGCAAAATGGATTTTTATTACTAGTTTTTATGCAAATAGAAAAGTGGTTTGTATAAATGAGTAACTCCCAAACAATTACAGCATGAGCAGAAATAATTTTTACTCATTCAAAAATGAATCCTTGATTCCATCATGGCTTTTGAGACAAAATAAAGTGATGAATAATACATAGCAATGTTTCATTCATACATTGCATAAATTGTGATTGGTATTTATTTAGTTGAACTTTATTTATATGCATACCATGCATTGTAACATGTTGTTTTATAGTTTAGTGGGTTGATTATTATGTGAATGATTCATTATATTGCATATTTTTGTTGCTATAAGTTAGAGAAAAATAATAATAATATAATGTATAATTTATTATTCATTAAGTTCAAGGTTTCTTGAATTACAACTCATCACTATTCATGTCAAATAATATTGGCCATTCAGAAAGAAATACCCAGAAGTACAGTAAAAATACAATAAAAAATTAGTTAATTATAATATTTTTGCTGGCACTCAAAATCGACAGGGTAAAGCCAGACCTGTGATTCATTATTAGTGTAAGTTCATTACTTTTACTTGAAAAAAACACATATTTCCTGTTCTTTTATAAGTGTAAATTTTTACATAATTAACTCTATCACTAAATTCATTAATTATGAATATAATAATTGTCTATATCCAAAAACTGAGCTAAAAAGGATAAAATAAATTCTTGTATTGTATAACATGTCTTTGTTCTGCAGAACATGAACAAGACAGTGTTTATTGTAGTAAAAAAATTGTTGGCACAATTCTGCATAAGAGAAGAATATCTGGATTGTCTCAAAGTGTTAGCTGCCCATTTGCAGACAAGCAAGCTTTTAGTGTGCAATTTAGGTCAATGGATAGCGGGAAGAAGATGTGTTTAGGCGACAGATTTTAAATCACCATAATATAAATATGCTTCCCTTTTCATTTGGAATTTGTTTTCTTTCAAGGTAATTTAGTGCAGCAGACATGCACTTATGCCTGTCTTTGTAATTTTAGGGATTAGGATAGTGAGGATTAAATGCTGACCCTTAATCTTCAATATCAACTTTAAGACCAAAATATAATATGCAAATGGAATACATTCATTTTGTGTTTATATATTTTAATCTCTGTAATTTTGTTTTCAGAAGATGGAAACACATCTTTGCTTTATTTATTTTGAATCCTGAAGCAAGATGCTATTAAAGTCTTTAAGTACATATTTTAAAAGATAAATGTTTATCCTTTGAGATTAAATATAATTTTTTAAAAAGTGACTTTATGCTAATAGTACTCCCACATCAGATTGGGAATTTGGTGTTTAAGAAATCACTGAGTACAATACCAGACAAAAATATAAAATAAATATCATTCTCTTAAGTTGTATTAAATTAGTGAACAGAATTCACATTAACTGATTATCATACCAAATACAAATCCAATTTATACATCTATGATTTCATATACATTTTGGAGTTATTTAAATTATAGATACTGAGATTCACACAGGAAGCCAGTCTATATTAATGAACATTCTGTTCATAAAAGTATATTTGGTAAATATTCATAAGAGATGAACTCAATATCAAAAGAATTTTCAAACATTGTAAATGGAACTAGCCTGCACTGCTTATGTCTGAAATTTGTTGCATTCTCCAGACTTGAGCAATATAGTATTTAACTTTTTCTGCTCCATTATTTATGTTATTTTAATTTTTACACACACAAAAAAACGATACAGCAATACGAGTAGTCCATAAGTTACAATGACAATTGGGATCAGAATTTCTATCACTAAGTGATGCGGTCATGAAGCTAGATGTCTTGTGACCACGGTTCTTAGTGTAATGGATGCATGATTAGCTTTGAAGAAAGAGAAGGATAAATGTTAGAAAACAATCAGACAAGGGAGCAGGAGCCTGCAATCACTTAACAGTCATAGAAGGAAACAGAAGGGACATCCTCTAATGGATCAGGCAGTTAAAATTGGTGGGTAGGAAGTTTGTATCTTCAAATTTGCAAGATTCTGTAAATGTAGCCTTACAATAAAGTAGAATTAGTTCATCTAGTTCTGATTCTTGTCTGGTTTACCTGGAAAGGCTGATATCAAGCAAGTCTGAAGGTACAAACTGCTGATGAGGCCTGGCCCTTTGCAAGGCAGCTGCTGACCATGCCGTGCAATGCTTTCTTCCCCTTACAAGGTCTTAGAAGGAGATAGACATGCATGACCTTGGGAAGAAAGCTTTGTGCAACCAGCAATTCCCTGGCAAATTAGCCAGGCCAAGCAGGCTTTGTCTGCAGTTGGAATAAGAAGAAGGTGAAGGTGAGCAGGCAGTGACAGAGCACAGGGCAGAGGGACAATGGCGTAACGAATAGCAAAAGGGCAGATAAGAGAGTGAGGGGAGTTTAAGCACCCCTTTAGTTTGGGTGGATTGCCTGAATTTTGACCACACGATTGAAGTCTTTTTGGTCTTTCTGCTTGAAAAAGAATTGAGCTTCAAGCAATTGGAGAAATAAATATATTAATGTTCTCTTAGCATATTGTGTATGTAATCCTGGTTTCTTTCGTTTACTTTGAAAATTTTATAAATGTGTACTTTCTGAATGAATTTATTACAAATAAAATTAAATATAAATGACACTGGAAAGCTACAGCTAAACACCCTCCAGAAAGTTATCCCTTAGATCTCCATTTCTTTCATTCTCTTGTTCTAGTAGTCTCTTTCCCTGGCAGATTAAATTCTATATATAATTCTTTTCATTTTGCTAAATGGAAAAATACTTCCTTATAAATATAGTATCACTATGAGCATTTTAGAAAAGCATTTAAAACAGACTGTTCAATTACGTTATGTTCTAAAGTTTTTCCTTTATTTTTTTTTCTAAATTCAGCTCAGAAAAATTTAGCTCTTAGTGCTATAGTATTCATCTGCTTAACAAAAGATGCTTTTCTTAGAGTTTTATTAATAAACTATTATTTGTATGTTGATTCCTATCAGTTGTGAAAAAGTAGGAATCAAGACATCATCCATCTTTGAATGTAGAAAAGAAGCCACTAGATACCAATAGGACTCTGCCAACGTATTAGCAACTATGATCAGGTTATGGAAGCCTGCTGAAGAAAAAATAGAAGTTGTCTGCAGTCCAATAATCAAATTAACTCTTTCTACAGTAATGATATAATACAATACCACTAAAATAAATGGATTTTTAAAAACAAAATCATTGGCAAATATAATCTACTTTCCATTTTCATCTCAACATCTACAAAGACTAGTATGATTTTAAGTACACAAATAGGGCTGTGGCTATATTACTTTGAAATCATGATTACAGATCTGAGAACATCTAAGAAAGAATTTGTGCCAGTGATACTTGTAAAACACAATCAATCAAAGCTCACATCTAGATGAAAAAATAACACTGGTCTTTACTAAAATATTATTGGAAACCTGTCTCATGATTGTTGGTCTACATAACTAAAGTCTACCATTAAGCTAAGATGTGAAGTCAACTCTACTCACACAAAGAAGCCTGAGTACAAGATATAATATGCATGAATACTAAGTACATAGTAGATGCAAATCAATTCAGACTGGAGATAATTTAATTGAAGGTGTACATCTAAGATCCATTTTAAGATTCAATGCAAGCAAGATTCTATTTAAAATTTTAGTTTAGAAGTAAAACTGAGTTAAAATTAGATGAGATAAAAGTTTTGACCACAGAATATAATGTGGCTATTTGGAAAGATAGCAGATATAAAAGTTGGATGAAAATAGCAGAAATGATACATCCCTTCAATTAGTGCTTTTCAAACTTGGCAAATTTTTGATGTGTGGACTTAAACACAATTCATCCACTAGCATTCAGGAATTAAGGAAGAAGTCTATACATTCTCCTTCCTCTCCAGTAAAGCACCAAAGAGACTTTATCCAAAAGGTGTTAAATTCCAACTTAAAAATAAATAAAAAAACTCAAAAACTATTTACAAAGTAAGCAATGATCACATAATTCATCATTATCATTTGACTACTTGCTTTTCTGGGCTACCAGGCTTGCTGGCAAGTTTCATTGGCAATGTTAGCTGTTTCTGTGAATGATGAATCATGTGCTGCTTTTGCAACATATTTAAATAAAAGTCTAGAAGGGTGTGTATTACTTCTATTGCATATCTATTAAGGCTGTGTAGCTCTTTGAATTCAGTTCCAAAATGGTGCATGCAAGAAATGAATGTGACACATACCAGCAATACCTGAAAGCAGTGGCCCCTGACCTTTTGAGCACCAGGGACCGGTTCCATGGAGAGCGGTTTTTCCATGGACCTAAGGGGCATAGTTTCACATGCTGCCTGCATCCCGTAGATGGGGCTTTGCTTGTTTGCACGGCCCGGTTTCCAGCATGTCGCAGACTGGGGGTTGGGGGCCTCTGCCTTAAAGAAGCTGCATCATTTCCTGAGATCGTGTAGCCATCAGTTGTATGATTTCAGCAAAAGATGCAGCTACTCTAAGAAGTTTCAGAGAAGTGCTACATTTGTATTCTCATTTTCTCTGATGTATCTTTATTAAATGTAAAGCAATACTAGCAATACAATACATGATATAAAGAAATACACATAGCTGTTCTACATTGCTCTCAATCTATTCATGCAGCAAAAAAGATTTACCCACTCAGTAGAAAACCACAGATTGAAAGCAGAAAGAAAACAGGTGTATTTTATTTTAGTTTTAGGTTTGGGTGGCAAGAAAAAACATAATGGAAGTAGAAATGGAGACAAAACATTCTGAAAAATACTCTAGATCAGACAAAATACCTTGATCTAAAGGAAGGCAAAGGATAAAACAGGTTGGAAAAATGTGAACAATCACAAAAGTACAAGAGAGAGAAGGCATTTCTATCTCTCCGCCCCTCCCTCCAAGCAAACCTGACTAAACAAATTATAACAGGAAAAAGAGACACTCCCCAAGCACTCTATTTGCAGAGGTGATGAAATTTGCTAGCTGCTTGCTCATGTCATTATCAGAGGTGGCTTCCTTCTCCCACCTCTTGATCCTGTATGAAACAACAAAGTTTGGAATTTTTCAAAGCCAGAAATCCCCCTGAATCTCTGAAACAATTTTAAAGCACCTGATTTACTTTGATGACTCACTATCTCAAAATTAGATACAAAGGAGTGATTCAATGAAATCTAATGAAAATTATTTCTACCTGACTATCATTGTTAGAGCTGTAGAGAGATTACAAATAAGAACTGAAAAAGCACATTTGTCTGTCTGTAACATGCCTACAGCCACAATCTAAAAATCATGTAAAAAGGGGAGGAGGAGGGAACCTTTTAAAAAAAAGTTTAATATGTTTAAGAATTTTTTCCCTTTATTCATTCAAATTTAAGTATATAAATGCATAAAATAAGTTTTTTATTTTTATTTTTTTTGTCATCTTATTAATTTCACTTTTTTGGATTGATTTCTGCTCCTGTTTCAAGATAACAGCTAGAACAAGATTTCTCTCATTAACCAGCTGAAATTAAAGAAAAAGAAAATATTCTGTACATTTACTAAAAGGGGTATCCAATACGTAATTTAATTCTGATCTCCTTTTCTAATGCTTGGCTACAGACAGAACATGGGAACCCTTCTCTCTCTCTCCAGGGTTTATTGTTTTTATAAATAATTCAAGGTGTTGAATATATCTAATGCTCCTTCCTCCTCCTATTTTCCCCACAACATCCCTGTGAGGTGAGTTATTAAAAGCTGCAAGAGAAGAAAGAATATGCTGCTTTTAAAAATAAAATAAAATAAAATGCAAGTTAATTAAAATAATATTTCATTTGGATACAATATTACTTTAGCCACCTCCTTCTTTCTTATCTCACTATCCAAGCTCGAGACTCCACCTGCCCTAGAAGATAGGAAGAAGGGAAGGCCTACCACATTTAAAATGACACACAAATGGAAGCCTCTTTATTCATTTAAGTTTTTCATAAAAAAGAGGAAGAAAGTTTGAAGGAAAATTTATGAATAAATGTTGCAGTAATGGGGTGAGAAAAAGCAAGAAATGGCAAAAAGAGATGAAATGACTGAAGGGCAAACTGAGGGTTTTAAGTATACAAGGAAGCTTCATGTTTCTTTTTGGCCTGCCTTAGTGTCTGCATCCTTGTCATCATGCCAACCTGTGACAGATAGGCAAAAATCAGAATAGGAAAGGAGCAAAGCATGTTGCACATCCAAGAAGGAAATGAAAAGGGCTGAGGCAGCTCTGTTGTTTAAGTCCAGAAGGATACATTTTGAAAATGGCAAATCTTTCTATTTACCCACCCATCTCTCTTGGATATCTATTTTGGATAGCTGACTTATTTACTCTTGCCTTTTCTTCCTCTTCTAATGGACACAATTAAAAAATGGGGGGATATACCCCTAATAGGGCTGAGGAGGCACTACCCCAGAAATGAAACACCATCCTTGGCCTAATAGTGCTTAAAAAAAGAGATAAGACACTTTGGAGCAGACTCAGGCCTTAATGCAACTTTTGGGAAGATGTTCCATATCAACCATAAAAAACTCTTTACTACTCCTAATCAACAGATTATTGCCATATGGAGATGAAGATTTTAATAAAGGACACACTAGCAAAACTGAGATCTTCCAATATTCCATTTTAAAATCAGTTAGGGTTTAAGGTTGTCACCAGCATTTTGAATTATACTCAGAAATAAATGGTAAAATAATAAATAGAAAAGGGGTGTTATATATGTGAGTAAATGGAATCTCTGTCAAAACATGGTCTGCACATTCTAGTTTGTTTTTGTTTTTAAACATCCTTTACTAGCAATCCTGTAACAGTTTTCAGTAATACAAATGTATGATATAACTAGGGTACAGTATATTATTTCTCTCCACTTCTATCATATATTATATATCTCCAAAGCAAGGACAAAAGCAAAAAGTAATACAGTTAAATATTCCTCCATGATTAAAATTTATAGAAGGATGTTGATGGAATGTAGGACTTTGCAAGAAATCCTAGATAAATTAGATTAACTAGATCACTTTTTGTCAATCTAGGGATGGGATAGAAATGTTGGAACTTAGATGGTGAGAAAGCAATCCCTCTGGTCCTATTAGATCCTTCTCCTAGAAGCCACAATATGACATCTCTTGATTGATCAGACCTGGAGATGCCAATAGTGAGATTTTAATTGAAGATAAATAGTCTCACAAATAGCAATGCCCTGTGCCATGAAGAGCTTTGTAGGTACCAAATAGTATCTCAAATTATACCTGGAAGTTTGTATGTAACCTATGGAACTAGTGTAATAGCAGTGCTGCATTGTTTCATTTCTCAGTAGTCTTCAATATAGAATGAGTGGACTTTCATAGTAATCTAGCCACAAGACATGAGTGACTGTGAACTAGGCCTCCCAATCCAGGAATGGTCTTAATTGTTACACAAAATAGATTTGTGCAAAGGCTTTTCTTCATATGGTGGTACTTGTTTTTCAAGCAGGCACCTTGTGTTCAAGTATAGCACCAGACTGGTTCTGCTTGGGGCAGAACAAGGCATAAAATCTCTAGTTCCAAGTAGTTCTAAAATCCAGTTATTCAGTCTTGCTTGGTTGAGCTTAAATCTGTTCCAGTTGCTTATTTATTTAGAAAATTTATTTACCATCCATCTCATATCCATAATTCTGGGTGGCTTACAGCATAAACATTAAAGCAGAAAAAAATAAACAATCATGGCACACAGCAGATAAAATCACTGACCATCAAAACCATCAAAAATGGAAAGACGGGAGCCAGACACACAGGGGAAGGGGAGGTGGGAATAGGTTCTAATTAATCAACCATCTCCAGTATGAAGCTCACCCACTGAGTCACCAAGCCATCTGGCTCAGCTCTTAAGGCTCTTTTGTAACGTCAGAAGGAAGGGTGGGAGCCAGTCTCTCCTCAGGGGGTAAGATGTTCCAGAGAGCAGGAGCTATGGCAGAGAAGGCTCTTCTCCTTGCTGACAGGATCCACAGCATGCCCCCTCTGCCGGTATGAGTGGTGCAGGCCACTCCATCAAGGTGAGATAGATGCTCAACTAGCCTGGACTTTAAAGGTGATAACCAACACCTTGAATTGCACCTAAAAGTAGACTGACAACCAGTGCAGCTCACAAAGTAGTGGTGGTATAAGTTGGACCATTCTAGGAGTCCTACCGGTAAAAACTGCTTGCACTGCTGCACTCTGCACCAGCTGTAGCTTTCAAATGCTTTTCAAGGATAGCCGCATGTAGAGCACATAGAGCGGCATACAAACCCAAACAAACAAACAAACAAACAAACAAATGTGAGATGACTAGAGCTTGAGTGACTGAGTGCAGGGACTCTTGTTCCAGGAAAGGCTGCAACTGGTGCACAAAATGAAGATGTGCAAAGGGTCTCCTAGTCGTAACTGCCACTTGTTTTTTGAGCAAGAGCCGCGAGTTCAGGAGAACCCCAAGTTGCAGACTGGGTCAGTCTGGGGTAGTGCAACCTCACCTAGAACTGAAGATGTTAAAGTCCTAGATCTTGAACCTCCACACATCCAGAACCACTTACCAGGATTCAGCTGATGCCTGTTGTCCGTTATCCAGGACCCCATAGCCTCTGGGCACCGTGAGAGTGTGACCATAGCATCACTTGGGACACCAGGGATGGAGATATAGAGCTGAGTATCATCAGCATACTGATGATATCTCAACCCATAGTGATGGATGATCTTACCCAGGAGCTTCATGTAGATGAATGAGGAATGGAGAGAGCCTTGAGCCCTGTGGCATGCCACAAGATAGTGGGTGAGGTTTGGATCTCTCACTCTTTATTAATACTGATTGGGTTATGTTTCAGTTATGAGTGTAATAAAATAGACATTTCATAGGCTAAGTATGGATTATTAGAATGCCTAAAGGATCGCAGATGTTCCTTCTGACTATGCCTTTATTTGTGTGAAAGATCTGATGTTGCTTCTTTTTTTTTCTTTTTTCTCCAAACTATTCCTGTTTCACTTTTAAAAAAAATCCATTTACTCCCCCAAAATAGGATGCAAGAATGCATTTGTCTCTTCCTGGTGTTAAGGGCTGACTTTAAGCTCATCCCTTTCCTCCGTATGTTGCTGTATTCTCATGAAGCTCCCAATATAACTTTAATGTATTTCTCCATCTCATCTGCTCTCTATCTACACAGATGCATGTAATGATGTAATGCATGTAATGAGCAATGCTATATAATTTATAAATGCCAATATCTTAAGGGGAAGACCAAAAAAAAAAAAAGGCAGGATAGCATATTTAGGCAGTGTAATTAATCATCCCCTCCCACTTTGTATAAGTGTACAGTGTTGACACCTATACAAAAGGAAATGGAATTTCAGTTGTGCACTATCTTGCACTTTTATCCCATAGAGATGTTATACTCTATGCCATTTAACTTTCATTAAAATATGGAGGACATATCGTAATAGAAACTATTCGTAATAATCTATAAAGCCTAGTTTAGAATTGCAATATCTGAAAGAAGATATATTTCTACATATTTTTATTTAAAGAATCTTTTCTTTAAAAAAGACTTGTAGGCTGTCCAGGAGCTCTCCTATACTGCGGTGGGTCAATGGTCATTTTTAATTAGTTTGGAATACCTTCCCTAGAGGAATACACCTGGCACCTACCATGAGCGTTTGACATTAGGGAATTTTTACAATTTTATTTTAACTGTAATTAAAATTAAAGACTCAGAAGGAATAAAAAGGCTTTGCACTAAAGAAAAAAAACACCAACACAAAAACAAATCTTATTTATGTTTTAGTTACTATTTTAATGGATTGTTGTGCAGTGATATTTTATTTTTCTGTTTTTAGTTTAAATATATAAATAGTGAATTTAAATGTTTTAATGCATTTATTATAAATTACCTTGTTTTGAAAGGCACTATAGAAATTCTTAAACGTTTAAATAAATAGAATTCCAAAGAGTTAGTTTGCTATAGTTTGCTCTAGGCTAGAAACCAGGTGACAGTGTATTCTGGTCTTGCCTTTGGCACAAAATCACCTTCATGACTTTGTGCCAGTCACTGTCTTTCAGTCCTAGGAAGGAGATAATGGGAAGCCATTGACTTGTCCAGGTAGTCACCAAGGGTCAACATTGATTCAAAAGGTACAATGTAAAGGAATATATCATTTTGTCTTTTTTTCTTTTTTTAAAACAATATTTTATTAATTTTTTATAATCACAAATCCTTAATATTTTATCAGCAACATGTTGTCTGGGTTCCAATATTTAGCTTACTAATACATGTTAAACTTCTTTCTCTCTACCTTGTTTTTCTAGCCATTGATAAAATGTATCCCATGTTCTAAAGCAGACCTGTCAAACACAAGGCCCGGGGGCCGGATGCGGCCGTGAAGTGGTTTCATGTAGCCCACGAAGCCATCCTGGAAACAGTGAGGGAACGGCCCAGGCCAGCCGGGAGCCAATGTACAATTTTGTGGTGGCCATCTATGCTGAAACGCATTCAGTCTTAGTTCCACAAGACGTTCTGGAAACAGCTTGGTGCTGCAAGTGCTCGAGGGCCAGGCTGGGTGTTTGACCTCTGCTGCCCAGGGCTCCAGGCAGCCCACACCACCATCCAGCCCCCCCACATGGCCTGAGAAGAACAGTGAGGCTCCTCCAGTGGACCATGCCTTGGCACTTGCCCTGGTCCCACCCCCTTCTGCCAGAGACCTTCAGATCTGTCCCACTCCTGCCCAGGCCCCCACAGGCACCCTTGATGCAAAAGATGTAGAGCTGGCCATGCTCACCCAGTAGGCCACACGCACTCCATCCATGCCGACCCAGTAGGCCACACTCACCCTGGCCATACCCACCTGGCCCCCCGAGGGCAACCACAATGCTGATGCGGCCCTCAATTAAATTGAGTTTGACACCCCTGTATTCTGAATCTTCTTTCTCTTTCATTTTCAATGTCTGTCCATTTCTGCACAGTCCAAGATTTTCTTAATTATCTCTTCCTCCACTGGTAATTCTTCATCTTTCCAATGTTGAGCAAATACAATTCTCGCTGCAGTTAGTACATGTAACATTAAATATACACATTTTTTTCTCACAATTTCCTACAATTATACCTAACAAAAATAATTCTGGCTTAAAATCTACATGGTTTTTTTTTAATCATTTTCTCTAACCATATATGTATTCTTGACCAAAATCTTTTGGCTTTAGGATATGTTCACCAAAGATATTAATATGTGCCTGGTTTTTGTCTACATTTCCAACAATTGCTAGACATATTTTTGAACATTTTTGCTAACCTCATACATAGGTGTTAAGTGCCATCTATAAAACATTTTATATAGGTTTTTTTGTAAGCCACTGTCTTTGTTATTTTAGAGTTTCTTTCCCAAAGGCTTTGCCAGTTTTCTAACTCTATGTTTTGCCCAAAGTTTTTTGCCCATATTATCATTGTTTCTTTAACTTGTTCCTCTTCTATCTTTAAACTTAACATATACTTATACAGTTTCTTAATCAATTTTTCATCTGATGTCAATAGTATCTGGTCAAATTCTGTCTGTTCTTTATAAAATCCAGATGTTTTATATCTTTTTTATATCTCATTTGAATTTGCAGGTGTGGCCACCATGATAGATCAATGCCCTGTTCTTCCAGTTCTTGTCTAGATTTTAGTTTCCCTTCAATATTCAAAATGTCCTTATAAGTCACAATTTTATCATAGTTAATTGGGTTTGGGTGAACAAATGCTTCCATTGTTGAAAGCCATCCAGGTATTTTCATGTAAATTTTTGCTTTTACCTTTTCCCTTTCTAGAAGAAGTGTGTTTCTTATATAGTGGTTTTGAAAGTATCTATGTATTTTATTCTTCCCATACCATAGGAAAGTATGCGATCCAAGTTGTAGGTCATGTCCCTCTAGGTATAGTAATCTTTTATGTCTAAGAGTTATCCATTCTTTTAACCATGTTAATATAAAACCCAATCTGGCAGCCCAAATCCTCTTATTTTCTTTCGCTTCTTGTAGCATTTTCAATCTAATTCTGGCTTTTTTTCCTTGCCAAATAAATTTCAAGATCAATTTATCAATTGATAATTCATCAAAGAATTTTTTCCAGTTTTATTCCAGTATTGTTTGAAATAAAAAAACTAATTTTGGTAAAATATTCATCTTCACTATTGCTATTTTCCCTAACACTGAATGTTGTAGATTTTTCCATTTTTCCAAGTCTAGTTTTATTTTTTAAAATAATTTTACATAGTTGTCTTCTTTTATTGTTGCACATCTTACTGTTAAGTATATCCCCAAGTATTAAGTCCTGTGAGTAATGAAGAGTGACGAAGGCTCATCTTGTAACAACAGGCTTTATTGTTCACAACTCTTCCAACTCAGGCTCTCTGCGAGGCACGCAGGCCTCTCTTAACAACCCAGAGACCTGGACAGAAAATATACTTTCTTCGGAGTGCTTTCGTGCCCTGCGCATGTGCGCAGGGCTGGCGCCAGTCTGTCTGGTCCCGGGCAGCTTATGCAACTGCCCTGGACCATTGCAACGTCCTGAGCCTGCCTCTGCAGGCTCAGGACACCACACCCCTCACCCCTAGAGGGGAACATACCTATCCATTCTCACACGATGTGTCTAGTGAGCCTATTATATTTTCATGCATCAAATGCATTGAATGTGGATTACCCAATGTTGATTTTGGGCCAACGCCCTCTATCATTTTGGGTATAAACATATCCGAAACCAAAATAGTGATAATCCAAATGGCCCCTTTTTTTGTCTGGGCTCCACCAATTAGTTCCCCGTAAACTGGACTGCAGGTTAACAAATTCCCTCAGGTATTTGGGTGGCCGCTTAGGTCTTTGCGACATTCTCAGACCTGGCGATGATGCTGGGCCCACCTGCTCGCCCACCAGGCTAGGTGGGCCAGGGCATTGCTGCCCTACATTCCCAGATGCCCCTGGAGATGTTGCCTGGCCTGCCTGCTTGCCCACCGGGCTCAGCAGGCCAGGATTTTGCTGTTCCCATGACCTGGTTGACCTGTCCCTCTGCTGAGTGGCTGGGGCCTCTCCGTCCCAGGCAGCATACTGTGGCGGGGTGGTAGTCCCCAATTCCACAATGGACCTTACTTGGGGGGACAGTATTCGCACCCCCGGCCTGCAGCTGAAGTGTGCTGGGCATTGGGGTTGCTTCCTTGTCCAAACCCCCTTAAGGCTGTGCCCCAGGTGTCAGAGTCAGGAGATGCCTCCCAGGCTACCTCTTGTCCCGCTGAATTTCTTTTGGGAGCAATTGCAGAATTGGGCCTTGGTTCCCCCCGGAATTCTTGTTCACTAGAGTCTTGTGAGTTATTGGGATACCCCCGGTCAGTCTCCCTGTCTGGAGTACTATCTGTTGGTTGTGGAAAGTTTGGATACCCCCGGTATAACTCCCTGTCTGGAGTGATTGTGGATGTATGGGGTGATTCCCCGTCCCTTAAAATCCTGTCCAGGCCACTGGTGGAACCCTGGACTGACTGTTGAATTTGATCCTCAGAATGCATATTCTGATCCTCCTCCCCTCCCAGAGCAGAGCCAGGAGCGGAAGGGCGCAAATCCAGTCTCGCACGCAGCTGATCTATGTGCCTGCGAATTACACGGCCATCACCCAGTGTCACTTCGTATGACAAAGGCCCTGAGACCTTACAAACCACAGCTATTACCCAGAGGTGACCCGGCCCACAGTTACGTGCCCAAACTGGATCTCCCACTTGCAGTCTCCTTGGTGCCCTTGGTTGTGACACCTGTGAAGCCACCCTATCAGGGTGCAGCCTGTCCAGTTTTGTGATGAGGCGGCGGCCCCAACAAAGTTCAGCAGAAGTCTTTCTGGTAGAAGTGCATGGTGTGGTGCAGTGTGCAAGAAGGAAATCTGCTAACCTGTGATGCCAGTTACTGTAAGTCAATCTCTTGAGGGCATCCTTGGTAGTGCGCACCATTCTTTCAGCCATTCTGTTAGAGGATGGGTGGAAGGGAGCCGAAGTCGCGTGCCGGATCATGTTGGCTTGCAAAAAAACCTGGAACTCAGAAGAAGTAAATTGGGGACCATTGTCTGAAACCAGAACTTCTGGAAGGCCGTGTGATACAAAGATTCCTCGCAACAACTGGATGGTCCTGGCAGTAGTTGTTGATGAAACAGGAACAACCTCTAGCCATTTGGAATGGCTGTCAACAACAGTCAGGAAGAATTGTCCCTGAAAGGGCCCAGCGTAATCTATATGCACCCTAGACCATGGGAACTGGGTTTCCTCCCACCTGTGTACTGGGGCCTGAGGCATTTCAGGCCGAAACTGTTGAGACACTTGGCATCCATGCACCTGGGCCTCGATAGCCTTATCCAGACCAGGCCACCAAAGATGGCTACGTGCAAGCGCTTTCATCCTGACGATACCAGGATGTCCCTCATGCAAGGAGGTCAAGATTCTAGACCTCAATGAGGTCGGGATCACAACCCTGCTACCCCACAACAGGCAACCTTTGAAAGTGGAAAGCTCATGCTTCTTTTTCCAGAAGCTTTGAAACATAGTATCAGGGCACTTGTCAGGCCACCCTGACAATACCCAGGACAACACGCGTGTAAGCGTGTGATCAGTGGCAGTTTCTGCAGCCACATCCCTAGCACTGAGGGGACACTTAGGTAATTCTTGAATAGACAGAATATGGACTGCTGTAGCAGGATCAGGCTCCATATGCTGCAGGGGCAATCTACTCAGGCCATCAGCATGACCCATATCCTTACCTGGTTTGTGAATCAATGTAAAATCATATGCTGACAGAAAAATGGACCATCTCAGCATACAAGGAGAAATGATATGTGGGGTCTGTTTGTTGGTAGTAAACAACCCCAGGAGTGGCTTATGGTCAGTATAGACCGTAAATTTGCAGCCATATAAGAAATCATGAAATTTCTTAATGCCGGCCACTATTGCCAAAGCCTCTCTGTCAATCTGAGCTTAATTGCGCTCAGCAGAAGACAGAGTTCTGGAATAATAGGTCACAGGGACCTGGGCCCCATGAGCCCTTAGGTGGCTAAGAACAGCCCCAACATCGTATGGAGATGCATCGCAAGAGATGCAAACAGGCAATTTCTCATTAAAATGAGCTAGTACAGTATTAGAGGTGAGTAAGGCCTTAACTTCATTAAAACTCTTTTCGTGAACCTTTGTCCACAACCAAGGAGCCTGTTGGTCCAAGAGCCTATGTAAAGGCTCCGCTACAGCAGCCTTGTGAGGCAGGAAAGCGTGATAGAAATTTAGTAGGCCCAGGAATGCTTGTAGTTCACTCTTGGACTTAGGACTTGGGGCCTTCTGGATAACTTGTAATTTTGATTCTGTGGGTGAATGCCTTGGGCGTCTATCCTGAATCCCAAGAAGTCAGTGGAATTGACTCCTATTTTGCATTTTTCCTTTTTAAGTTTAAGGCCTGCTGTTCTAAAACGGAGCAAGACAGCCCTTAATCTCTCAGCTAAGTTTTGAGATGACTCTCCAGCAATGAGGACGTCATCGAAGTAGGGACAGACCCCAAGAATACCTCGAAGCGTGCTTTCCATGACACTCTGGAATATGCCAGGGGCTACGTTTACCCCAAATTGCAGTCTCTTGACTTTAAATGCCCCTCTGTGGGTCGCAATAGTTTGGGCCTCTGCAGCTGCATCATCAACAGGCAGCTGTTGATAGGCCTGTGCCAGGTCAAGCTTTGCAAAGATGCGGCCCCCCTTAAGGGAGGCCAGAATGTGACTTACCACAGGTACTGGGTAAGCATGCTGTTGAAGTGCCTTATTTAGTGTGCACTTGTAATCCGCACATATACATATATCCCCATTAGCCTTTAGAGGTGTTACTATGGGGGTTTCCCATGGGCTTGAATCCACAGGTTCTAAAATACCTTGCTGGAGCAATTTGTCCAGTTCAGCATCAATCCTAGCCTTTAGGGCGGAAGGAACCCTCCTTGGCTTAACCCTGATGGGTGTGATGGTTGGGTCTAACCATAGCGAGACAGGAGGCCCCTTGAAGGATCCAAGCTCTGGACTGAACACATCTGCAAACTCCCTGCAGACTTCTGCTAGGCTCTGTGTTTGCAAATTGTGCAGCCCCGTGACCTGGATTCCCAGGGCCTCAAACCAATCGAGTCCAATGAGGCTCGTGCGTTCCCCCCCACAACCAACATGTCTAGGGGACCTTCAAAATCCTTGTGCTGTACGTTAAGGGTGGCCTCCCCCTTAACACACACCTTGGAATTTTGGAAGTCTGTAAGTATTATGTTGGATGGTCTTAGTTTGGCTCGAAGGCCACTGCTGTTGCAAATCTTTCTAAATGTGCTGCTAGAAATAATAGAGAGGGTGGACCCAGTGTCCAACTCCATGGCTATGGGCACCCCTTGCAATCGTACTTTAAGGGACAGGTTTTTCTTTAAGGGCTTATGTGTATTTGTCCTCAAAATACTCCTGCGTGATGTGCAGAAGCCCACCCTATTTTGGCTGGGGACCCTGGTACCTTTCAGACGCAATTCTTCCTGAAGTTGTACCTTCTGGTGACTCAAACAGACAGCTGCGATGTCACACACTCTGCATATGGTAGAACGGAACCTGCACTCAGCTCTCTTGTGGCTTCCTCCGCATCCAAAGCATTTGATGGCTGCGGGGACCTTGTCCAGACGTTCCTTCTGCTTCCTTCCTGTTGGCTGGTAAAGTTTATTCACTTCTTCTTCAGGATCCGTGTCTGATCCATCTTTGACGTCCTCCATATGGACTGTAGCTGTCTCTGGACTGCTTTTGTTAGGCCGCATTGTCTTTACAGCCCCTCCTGCTGCTTCTTCAGCTGTCACCTCTCTCAGGACATTGTGGAAAGTGACATCCTCTCTAGCAAAAATCTTCTGCTGCAAGTCTCTGTTCCTCAGTCCACAAACAAACCGATCTCACAGCCTCTCTTCCAGATCCTTGAACTCACATGGCTTTGCTGCTCTCCTTAAAGCTGCAATAAAATCCTTAGCAGATTCACCTGCCCTGTGGTCCCTTTGCTCAAACGTATGTCTCCAGGCAATCACAGACATTTCAGGCTGAAAATGTTCTTTTAGTAATTTTTTTAAGTCAGTAAACGTGATTGCCTCCAGAGGTGCAGGGGCCACCAGGTTCTCAGCTATTTCAAATGCTTCCTGACCACAGACACACAACAGTGTTGCAGCCTTCAAGCCATCTTCCCTTATCTGGTTCACCCTTAATTAATTTTCCACCCTTGCAACATAAGAGTCCCATTTTTCTGGGTGGGAGATATCAAACTCAGAAATGCGACCAATCTTCCCATTCTGCAGTTAAAATCTTCCCTCTCCTCTACCTTCAAATGGAGGGGAAAAGATCTTTCAGCCGAGCTCACCCTCCAGTGACGCTGTACTGGCAGGCTTGAGATGCTGACTCCAATGCCGAATTCCCCTATTCAGGACTTCAAAGTGAGTATTTACGACTTCCTTTTCTTCCGCTTGTAAAACATCCCATCCTCGTCGCCAGTATTAAGTCCTGTGAGTAATGAAGAGTGACGAAGGCTCATCTTGTAACAACAGGCTTTATTGTTCACAACTCTTCCAATTCAGGCTCTCTGCGAGGCACGCAGGCCTCTCTTAACAACCCAGAGACCCGGACAGAAAAGATACTTTCTTCGGAGCGCTTTCGCGACCTGCGCATGTGCGCAGGGCTGGCGCCACTCCGTCTAGTCCTGGGCAGCTTATGCAACTGCCCGGGACCATTGCAATGTCCCGAGCCTGCCTCTGCAGGCTCAGGACACAACACCAAGTATTTAACTTTCTTAACTATGTGAAGATCTGTTTTTTCTGACAGATGATTTTCTTGTTTATCTTTAAGTTTTTGGTTATCACTTTGGTCTTTTCTCTATTTATTTTCAGTCCTGCCACTTCTCCAAATTCTTCTATCTTTTCAGAAGCTTGAGGCTTATCTCAAGTGGCTCTTCTAATATAAAAACCAAGCCATCTGCGAATTCTTGTAGTTTATATTTTTCATCTTTTACCTCCATTCATTTAATTTCTGAATCTTGCCTAATATTTCTATTCAATACTTCCAGTGTTAATATACATAATAATGGGGATAATGGACATCCTTGTCTTGTGCCTTTTTTAATATTAAAATTTTCTGTAAAATTTCCATTTACAATTACTTTAGCTATTTGTCTATGATAAATTGTTTTAATTCTATTTATAAAGTTTTCTCCAAAGTCCATTTCGTTTAGTTGTTGAATCATAACTTGCCAATTTACGTTATCAAAAGCCTTCTGTGCATCTAATAATATTAGTGCCATCTGCTTCCCTGGATGCAATTCATAGTATTCCAAAGTATCTAAAATCATTCTTAAATTATTTTGTATTTGTCTCTTAGGTAAAAATCCATTTCGGTCGGTATGTATAAATTCAATCAAAAATCTCTTTAATATTTCTGCTATTGTTGAAGCAAAAAATTTATAGTCCACATTTAATAGGGATATTGGTCTATAATTCTTTATCTGTGTCAAGTCTGAATCTTCTTTGGGTATTATAGTAATGTTGGCTTCTATTCAAATATTGGTATTTTAGCCTCTAAGAGTACCTCATTACACAATTCTTTCATTAATGGACTTAATGTATCTTGTAGGCATTTATAAAACTCTGCAGGTAGCCCATCTGGACCTGGACTCTTATCATTTTTTTTGCCTTTTTATGGTCTCCATTACCTCAGTCATTGCTATTTTTTTCATTTAGCATGATTTGGATATTCTCTGAAATTTTTGGTAAGTCAGCTTTTTTATGTATTGCTTTATTTTTTCTTGAGAAGTTTCTTCTGTGTCATAAACTATCTCATAAAAGCCTGGTTATTTTTTTAATTATATCGTTTTGGAATTGTAAATCGCCTTTTGAATTTGCAATTTATTTATCAATTTTTTTCTCTTTCTTTTTTCAATTGTATGCTAACCACCAAGGAGTTTATTAGCATTTTCAAAAAAGTTTTGTTCTGCCCTTTTAATTTGTTGGGCCATTTTTTTCAGCCTCTGCTAAGTTTAATTTATGTTTTATTCCATTTGCTTTTTAAAATTTTTCTTTTGTGGATCTCTTTGTAGTTCTGATTCCAATTTTATAAAGGTATATTTGCAAATTTTATAAGGTCATATAATGTTATGCATATTTTTAAAAAATACTCTTTGTAATTTTTAATTAAATTTAACTCCAGTTGTCATTTCTGTAAAATTTCTAATATTTTTATTTTAAAATTCATAGTAAAATAATATCGTTCTGCCTATAAAGAAACCTTGATTGCATTGGATGGGAAATAGTGTAGAACAGAAGAATATGAATTGTTTAAAAAGTGCCAAATGGTGTATCACCATGTGTCATTTATTTCTTTAGGCTCAATAAATCCTAATACTGGTATTATCAATTGTATTCTTACCATTGGTTATTGTTCTGCTATAGTAGTAAAGTTACATAAATGGTTTTAGGTATGCTGATTTTAAAAACAGCCTTGAACATTTTTTTCTGAAAATTATTTTTTTCCTGCCAATTTCTCCCTGTGTTCATACTATTAATATATAATGCAACATGTGGGCTCTACAGTAGGGAGCCATGAATGCAGGAAGCATTTCAGAAAGAACAAAATTATTGCTTTGATTCTGAGCTTTTCTTGTATATTCCCAACTGATAAACATTCATGATAGTATATATAATGACTAGATTTAAATAAGCACTGACTATTTTTATGCCTTAGATTTCTTCCTTTTGTAGGTTTGATAAAATAGCTAGGCACAAGCAGAACTATCCATAAACTAAATTGTTCTTTTACCCTGTTTGCAAGGGCACATTTTCCTTTATTATTAATTCGTTGCTTATTAAGGCAAGCCATTGTGATTCACCTCAAACCACGAGACGGACAGCATATAAATTTAATAAATAAATAAATAAATACATAAATCCTGTGCCTTCTTTACATTCTTCATTCTATGTCTGAAGAATCCTATGTCTGAAGAATAAAAGGCCCCTTTCTTCTTACCTTTCCTTCCAAATATAGAACTCTTAAAACTTGAACAAACAAACGAATGTTTACATTCAAATTACACAGTCTTAGCAACACAAGGTGGTCATCATAACATGGCTTGCAGATATGTTTTTGACCATATTGTTTCATGACTCTTAGCATTAAAAGAACCAATAGTCTTTGAAAATCAGAACAACTTCTGTTGTTTTTAAATTGTGATCAACTATTTTGAAACCAGATTATTTAGATAAATAAATGTAAAGTGGGTTTTACATTCTGGGAATAACAAGCAATTATTTTATTGTTTTTTTATTTTTATTTTCAGTCACTTGTTGGATTGGGTAGCTATACAAATTGATTAAACAAACAAATAAAAAGTGTTTCGGATAAATAAAAATGAAGTAAATTAATAAAATTTAGCTCACTAAAAATAAACTAAATAATAAATAAACTAAACTAAAAAACCTAAATATTTGTAAAAAATAAACAAACATTCTGAGTTCAGAAGATTGTATCTTGAACATTGAACAGCAATGTACCATCAAGTTCTTAACAAGAACACTTCTGAATGGGTCAGGTTAATCAGGCTGCAACCTTGTACATATTTACCTGAGAATAAGCCCAATTGAACCCTCTCGATTTTCTTCTGAGTGACATATATAAGTTTCCAGTGGGGGGGAAAAATGCTGGGACATTACAACTTGGTCTATATTCTCTGTTTAATAAATTCTTAGTCATTTTCAAATATAGCTCAACCGTCATATCTTGGACATTGAGTAATTTAAAATTTAAATAGTTTATGCTTATTCATTAAAAATTTTCCTATTCTGGTTTTATTTTCCTTCCTTATCTTTATAGACTTGAATTTTAGAAGCAATGTGTATGTGTGTTTATGTATG
The DNA here is from genome assembly GCA_034064705.1 of Bothrops alternatus. NCBI lineage: Eukaryota > Metazoa > Chordata > Lepidosauria > Squamata > Viperidae > Bothrops > Bothrops alternatus. The sequence continues at coordinate 12,083,124 of JARGCV010000013.1, forward strand.
CATATGCACAAATATAAAACAGAAAGCCTATTTAAAAGCTCTTACTTTCCATTGTGTATTTGCAAAGCAGATAATAGCAGTCCATATTTTTCATCAGACTGATAATGTGTTGTTAATTAATATATATTTTAAAGTAGTAGTCCTACCAGATTCCTATGTTTTGTCCTGGGCCTGAAATTTTATGAGAACCAGACTTGTACATTCCTCTCTTGTTAGACAGTATTATTTTCAGAGATGTTAACCTGTTAGTGATTAACAAAGATTGGTGTCTTGAATGCTTGTGGTATCAGAGAGTCTTCCCCAAGGGACTTTTACAATCCAAGGAGAATTTCCACATTTGCACTTAGATAAGATGCTCTAACTCTGTCTTAAAAAAAAATTAAGAATCAATTTCAGAAAATGGGAGTTTTGCCTGAATGAATACAATAGATTTTCTTTTTGTACCAAATAATTATTTTCATGAATATTATCAAAAGTCAAACGAAAAGAAATAAGAAGTGGTTCCTAAAAGGCTATTGTTTCTCACAATACTCTTTGCTAGCTTTGTGCTTCTGTCAGCTAATCTCATAAAAATGTAAAAAGAAAGATGTTTTATCATTTTTTTTAATAATAGAAACAGATGACACTAGGCCAGTAAACACTGACCTACTCACAGAATGAAATGGATTGTGACTGTTTCCTGTTTTATCCTGGCTACATAAGAATAGTGAATAGATGATTACATAATATTAAGATAAATGAAAAATATGGAATTTCTTCTTCCTCAGGCATTGCTTTAGGGTCCTGAAGCTGGTATTTACAGCTGTGTTATTGTTGCTTTTAACTTTGGCATCCAATACCAGATTCAGTAACATTGTGCCTTTGGAACAGAGCACTTACAATTATGTGCTTGCATCTTTGAGCCATTCACTTCTATATTTGTCCTGTATTTAGTTAGGGTTAATAGTTAGTAGCAGTCAAGTATTTCAATATAAAGCTGTAAAAAAAACACTTATCTTAAGGATCTGATATTTATCTGGCTTTCCTACTGCATTTCTGAAAACTGGAAAGAAGTCATATATTTGAATTTCATTTTTGTAGGCTTAGTTTAAATTTTTTTGCATGGAATTCTTGACTCTCATGTTTGTTTTAATTTATTTTTAAAATCACAATATTACCCTTTATCCTCTCATATTGTATTATAAAACTACATTATAATTAAAAGAGTACCCTTCATATAACATAAGGGTAAGCAACAACAAAACCATAAAAGCTCCCACATATTAGGGATTCTTACATATGTTTTGGTAATACTATAAGGTATACAGTTAGCCTAAATCAATGGTGGTGAACCTATGGCACGGGTGCCAGAGGCGGCACTCGGAGCCCTCTCTATGGGCATATGTGGCTGTTGCCCCAGCCTTGCCTTCCCCCGCGACCCCCTTCTCACCAACAGCCCCCCGGAGGAGAGTTGTCCCCGAGTGTGGCCCACGTGGTGCACCACAGCCAAGGACATGGCAGCCAGGCAGCGTAGACAAGACTCTGCCCTCATACCCCATTATGCACAATTGATGGGGCACGGGCAGAGGGCATGGCCGCCATGGCGTTGCTGGGCTTCCTGGGTGATCTGTGGCGGGCCCTGGAGGCGGTGAGTGGCCCTGTGGGCAGCCGGGGTGGGGGTGGGGCAGGGGGTGAAGCAGCGGTGGGGCCAGTTTTTGGGCACTCAGTCTGTAAAAGGTTTGCCATCACTAGCCTAAATCAATAAAATTTTTAAAGATAAGTCAGAAATATTTCAGAGAAATAATGGAATTTTTAAGCTTAGGACAATATTTCTGCTACAAATTCTGTCTTTTACATTTTTGAAAAAAGGAGATGGAAATAGATAGGGAAAACAAGGAGAATGTAAACTCTTATTACTTGACTGTGTGGTTTGATGAATGACTAGTTAGGTTGTGAAAGTTGGAGAGGAAGAGCTTTCTTAGGATAGTGGAAAGACAATCCATGTTGAAAAAAAAAACTTATATAGTTTACACTAACCTTGTATTGTCCAGATTCATTGACTTCAAGACTGAGAATCTCCATAGGCATTCAAGACAGAAGGCCAACTTGTTGGTATTTTTTAGTCCAATCCATCTTGAGGACATCTAGCTAGAGAAGCCTGGCATTGCATATTGTTGAAATTTATAGGTATCTAAGTGAACTAAGTAACCATAGAAGCTTTTGTTTTGAACTATTTAACAACAAATTAGTATCTGATACATATATGATAAGAGGAAGAATATAGAGCTACAGATAAGGGGAAAAAAGGACCCAGGAAATTACAGACCTATCAGCCTGACCTCAATACCTGGGAAGATTCTGGAAAAGATAATCAAACAACGAATCAGGCAAACAAAGTCATTACTAAAAGCCAACACGGGTTTGTCAAAAACAGATAAAGCCAGACAAATCTTATTGCATTCTTTGGCCAAGTGACAAAATTTGTGAACCACCGGGATGCTATTGATATAATTTACTTGGACTTCAGTAAGGCATTTGACAAAGTAGACCACAACCTACTACTTGAGAAGATAGAAAAATGCGGGTTAGACAGCATCACCACCAGATGGATCTGTAGTTGGCTGACCGGCCGTACTCAGTGTGTGGTCCTCAATGGAACCGCATCTACATGGAGGGAAGTGTGTAGTGGGGTGCCCCAGGGCTCTGTTCTGGGCCCAGTGTTCTTCAACATCTTTTTCAACATCTGGATGAGGGGATAGATGGGGAACTCATCAAAGTTGTAGATGACACCAAGCTGGCAGGAATAACCAACACTCCAGAAGACAGGTTTAGGATACAGGAGGATCTGGACAGACTTGAACACTGGGTGCTATCTAACAAAATGAAATTCAATGGTAAAAAATGTAAGGTTCTACATTTAGGCAAGAAAAACCAAATGTACAGATATAGTACCTTGGGGGTACCTTGCTCAATAGTAGTAACTGTAAGAGGGATCTCGGAGTCCTAGTGGACAATCATTTAAATATGAGCCAGCAGTGTGCTGCAGCTGCCAAAAAGCCAACACAGTGCTAGGCTGCATTAACAGAAGGATAGAATCAAGATCACGTGAAGTATTAATACCACTTTACAATGCCTTGGTAAGGCCACACTTGGAATATTGCATCCAGTTTTGGTCAGCATGATGTAAAAAAGATGTTGAGACTCTAGAAAGAGTACAGAGAAGAGCAACAAAGATGATTAGGGGACTGGATGCTAAAACATATAAGGAACGGTTGGTGAAATTGGGTATGTCTAGTTTAACGAAGAGAAGGACGAGGGGGAACATGATAGCAGTGTTCCAATATCTCAGGGGCTGCCACAAAGAAGAGGGAGTTAAGCTATTTTCCAAAGCGCCTGAAGGCAGGACAAGAAGCAATGGGTGGAAACTAATCAAAGAGAGAAGCAACCTAGAACTAAGGAGAAACTTCCTGACAGCTAAAACAATTAACCAGTGGAACAACCTGCCTCCAGAAGCAGTGAATGCGCCAAAACTGGAGGTTTTTAAGAAGAAACTGGACAGCCATTTGTCCGAAGTGGTATAGGGTTTCCTGCCTGAGAAGGTGGTTGGACTAGATGACCTCCAAGGTCCCTTCCAACTTTATCATCATCATCATCATCATCATCATCATTATTATTATTATTATTTAGGAATAGGACAGAGGTGTGCAAGTTTTGAAATATTAAAAGTAATACTTAGCTTTCAAATAGCAAGTATGTTGATAGGCATGCAAAATACATATAGTGAATTTCACATACTAACACTGGCTTCCGTGTTTGTGATTTTGATCTTTCTGAAACACACACATATATATGATATATTATATATATATATATATATATATATATATATGCTATATGTATGTAATGCAAATATGGCATGTAATTGGAGGCATAACAAGAGGACTAAGGCTTTCTCTTGGTTGAAGGCAGTTTTCTTGTAAGATGATTGCACAAGATATCCATCTCAGGTTGTTTAGAAGCAGAATTGAAAACTGCTCCCAGAAAGAAATCAGCTTTTTGGAATTCAAGTTAGGTTTCTCTTCCTATGATTGTGAATGTCATATCAATTCAACTTGCCTTATTATAAACCAACTAACTGAGATTCATTTTGACTGGTGGACAGTTAATCAAGTTCTATGAATAAGAAAGAAAGGAATATTAGGATTTTGCCCCAAATCTCTTTTATAGGTTTGTCTTTCCAAATTTCAAATATGTGATACAGTATACCTATTACTAAACTGGTAAGGATTAGCATTTGGGTTAAAGTTTGATTACTATTGCTAAACCGGGTAAGTAAGTCTGTCTTACTTAGTTCATGATATTTCTCAGATATTTAGATTACTGAGAATAGCATTTTGAGTGACGCAGTTCAGAAAAGATGTGATTTCCCCTCCACCTTTTTTTTTGAGATTTCTTGCCATTAATTGACAAATGATGTATGTTTGCAGGCTATGTAATGCCTAGGACCAATCATTAAATAAAATGTGGTCCCAGTAGTTTGGTTGATAACCAAATAATAATCCAGAATAATTAACTATAAAAGATTTGAACCCTGCATTTTCCCAAAAGATCTAACTGCACCACTGGAAGACAAAGGGCTCAAGGGACCACAATTGATTAATACATTAATTCTGATTTTGGTATACTCTTGACAGATCTGATTGAATTTATGACACTGATACTCATAAATAGCTATAAATTCTGTCCTTGGCTTTATTTTGGAAATACAGGAAGAAATTGCTGTTGCTGACATTCATAAACAATGTGCACTTGAGATTTCTTCATCCTTGTGTATCCTAAAGCAAGACACAATTCAGTATCATTCAGACTGAATCTCACAATTGACTTATATTGCATGATATTTTTATCATGAAGCAAGTATGCAATCATGATCACAATTTTAACTGATATTCCTTGTACAAATGTTAATGTTAGCATGGAGGCTATGAATTTCTTATGATTGTGTTAGAATGTAAAGGACAATGTAATATGAATTGAATTGCCAAATAAGCTGAATACATATTTTAAAAAATTAGAGTATTACAAAGCTTAATACAGTTTTAAAACCGTGATGTTTTATGAAATTATGAAATAGATAATTTAAAGTAGTGTGTATCTTTTTGAATGTCCCACACAATGTATGCCTAGTTTCAGGGAATTAGTGATGGTGTACACAGCAATGAAATCTGGGAGAAAATGAAATAAATAAACTAGCAAATTGTCCTAAGCACTAGAAAAAAATCTCATATGCATTGCAGTTATACATTATATTGGCGGAAAATGATAGAAAATGAAATGGAATATAATTTTTACAGCAGCTATTTTGTTATCAGCTGTCCTGGATTAAGCAGACAGGAAACATGACTAAATCAGCTAAATCTACTTTATTCTAAAGCTACATTAACAGAATTTAAAGGTACAAGCTTACCTCCACTTTTCATGATCAATGAGGGCGGGTTCTTTCTGAGTTTCTTGACCATTAAGTGACTTGCAGGGCCCTCCTTCCCTTGTCTGATTGTTCGTAGGCAGCATCTTTTCCTTTGTCCCCCAAGGTTATCCACACATTCCATTACACATATGGATCATTTTTCCCCCAAACTTGGCAACTTTAAAATGTATAGACTTCAACTCCCAGATTAGGCATGTTGGCTGAGGAAATCAGGAAGGTAAAGTCCACACATCTTAAAGCTGCCAAGTTTGAACAATGCTGATGTAGACTAAATACTAACATTAAGAATTACATTGAAAAATCAGATGTGACTTTGGATAGAACTTTGCATGTGAATTTTTGGTGAACTATTAATATCTTCAGAAATGGTTTGGAACAAATATAATTATAACTGTACATACATACATACATACATACGTACATACATATTTAAAAATTATATTTTCTTGGAAATTGTAGAAGCAGTGAAAGCTTCCTGCTTTATACTCATTTGCATGTCCAATTTAATGTTAATATTCTCTAGAAGGAAATGGATATTGTCTAGCAAATAAACACAGTTAAATAGTTGATGTGATGCCTGATATGGCTGTACAAGTTTTTCATGTTATTTCACAATAGTGCTATGTTAACTGTAAAAACAGTTAACAGTAAAATAAATAGTAAAATTAAAAGTTATCTGCCTGTTGCAATCAAAGTAACAAATAAATGTCAGTTACTTATGCAATTTTTTTGGAGAAAATACATTGAACAAACAATATTTAAATATTCTTTTTATTTATTTGTCAGCAAACAATATTTAAATAGTCTTTTTATTTATTTGTCAGCTGAATATATATGTATGTATGTATGTATGTATGTATGTATGTATGTATGTATGTATGTACTTACGGGACCGCCTTCTGCCACATACTTCTCTACGACCGGTGAGAGCGCACAGGGTCGGCCTCCTCCGGGTCCCGTCAGCGAAACAATGTCGTCTGGCGGGCCCTAGGGGGAGGGCTTTCTCTGTTGTGGCGCCCGCCCTCTGGAACCAACTGCCTCCTGAAGTCCGCGTTTCTCCAACTCTCCCGGCCTTCCGGAAAAACCTAAAAACTTATCTTTGCCAGCAGGCCTGGGGATGATTGTGGTTGATTGTTGTATTGAATGTGTGTTTATTGGTTTTTAGATATCTTGTTTGGGTTTTTTATATTGTATTCTTTGTTATGTATATGTTGTTAGCCGCTCCGAGTCCCCGGAGAGGAGCGGCATACAAACCCAAACAAATAAATATAAATATAAATAAATGTATGTAGGTACATGAGTGTTTATATGCATAACACTATATTTGAGGGAGCTACATTAATAATGCCATCAGAGGAAAGTCTGATTTATATGTTACTTATGCAACAGTATTCAGCAAGACAAATAAAGGGATTTTTAAAAAGATTATTATACACACACACACACAAAAAATTCAAGACAGCAAATATATCAATATGCTTTCTTCATCCCAATTTCCCCACAACAAGGGGGGGTTGGACAGAGTGAGTGGCCCAAAGTCATCAAGCCAGCTTTTCATGTTTGAAGTAGGACTGGTTTTGAGGCTAGCACCTTAACCATTATACCAAGCTAGCTCTAAAATAGCTTTATTTACATTTTTATATATGTATCATTTTTTAAAACATAGCTTTTGTTTTTATTTTATTTAGCTTGTATCATTCCAAGATATTTACAAATGTTCAAACAATGAAGAACAAATAATGAAAAAAGTAATACATAGTTCTTTTGAAAGGGAGGAAGGAAGGAAGGAAGGAAGGAAGGAAGGAAGGAAGGAAGGAAGGAAGGAAGGAAGGAAGGAAGAAAGGAAGGAAGATATTATTCCAAAACATACTATAAATAATGGATGCTACAAATAATGCTGACACTACTGAGTCAGGATATTATTACAAATATTGCCTCATATTTAGAAAATATTCAAGACTATCCTATACCACAGTTCACCCTTATTTCAAATAGGTGTCTATACAGTTTAACATATGCAAATTTGCATTTTTTAAAGATAAAAATATATGGTATGAATAGTACTTCATTTTGATATGGTTTAAAGGAGTTATTTATTTATTATGCCACTCCTCTGCCATATAATGTGACTCTGGATGGCTTACAATTATAAAACAAATATAAAAATAATTATTGTTTATAATTATAGCTATAACTCTTCTAATTTATTATTATTATGTTCCCTTTAATTATTAAGATATCAGCCATTTTATTTGTAAATCCAGTATAACATCATTTTCCATATCATTCTTGCAGACTGACAGGTATTTTTAATATCATTTTCAGATCCAATATTTTGAATCCATTTTTATTAAAGCAGACCAAATATTGCTGAATTCCTACATGTTCAAATAATATTTTGGTATTTATGGGTCTCTAATTATAATGTTTTGTTCTTTCTGAGTCTAGTCAAACTTCAAAGGTCAGTCTTATCATTTTTTTCTAATCCACAACACTTTCTCACAAGAAAATTAAAGTCCTTAAACTTGCATGAAACTTCTTTCATCAAGAATAGAAGGAAACTCACCCAGTGTAATGAAACTTGGACTTCTGATGGTTCTCAAGATCCAAAAAGCTATTAAGAAACAATTAGCTAAAGTGATCAAGAAAGAAAGTATACAAGCCCAATGTCCTTTTGAAGATACCGAACTGTGAGATGAGATGACTTTACCAGCTCCCACAACTTTAAAACCCACTGGAGATTGCTCTTTTGCAATCTCCTTGTGGGAAGCTATTCTAGTGAGTACTTGTGGAGAGAAATTCTGAGGAGCCGATCCATTTACCAGCTTCTCTTTCCAACTTTTCAAAATAATTCATAATTACTTTGTTTAATATTTCCATAGCTTACAATCATATATTGTGGTATACTGGTGGAAGTACAGTAAGAGAATAACATTCTGTCTCATATATATTCAAATAATGAAAAAAATTCCCTTATCAGATCAGACTGTTATTTATCTAGTCTGGATTTAAATGTTAAACTGGAGTCCTTCTGCAGGCAAAGCTCATGTTTACTCAATGAGCTGTGTTTCCTTTCCTGAATAATTATGGCATTCACACAATAGTTAGCTTCAGATGTAACATTAATTCATACTTCAGCATTACCTGGCTGATCCTAGCAGATCCAGATTACTTTAAAATTATGGACATCATAAAATAAACGTGTAATATTACTATCTGTTTATAATCATACAGTACAGATCAGAGTGCACTAACTTTTTGGAATGTCGCTTTACATATAAACTTGTACAAATATAAAAAAAAGTGTCACACATTTGTATCTGAGATGGAGGATCTTAAAAATTTGTTTCAGGTAGAGTTGGTAAACATATTTTGAAATAGGAACAATTTTGGACAACTGGATTTTTCCACTTATTAAACCAATTGAGAAGCTAATTATTATGTTTTTATGGAATGGTCAAATACTAGTGGTTTTTTGGTTTTTTTTTTGAGAGAGAGAGAACTTCAATTTTGTATAAAAATTGAGGCTTTGTTGTTTAAAATTATATTGCTGAGTATATCTGTTAACTTCTGAAAAGTAATGAAACAAAATTGGAAGCTATACCATTATAAGTAAAATTGGAGAGTTAGCATTTGTTACTCTTGAGTCCTGGCAGATTCTCAGTTCTAATCATTGCAGGAATTCTTTCATATTTACAACACCGAAGGCAGTTTCATTTATTTGGACATTAATGGGTAAGAAATTAAATGTTGACTTTGGAATAGCATTTATTTTAAAATGGCAGGTAAAAATCATATTAATGAAAATGGAATAGTTCTTTTTACTTAACTATTAATAAAATTTTTCAAGAAATATATAATTTACAAAACAGCTGAATTGCAGTACATTCACTTAAGACATTCTTTCTTTGGTTCAGATGTCTTGGCTGCCTCTGAAACTCCTGTGGTTTTGAAAGTATTACAGAAGGTTTTTTTTAAGCTAAGTCAACAAGTCAGTATTACCAATAATTAAAATAATATTGCACAAAATTTGAATAATGAGCAGGAATTTTGGAATGGACAATTGGAGCTTCCTGTATCACAAATCAGTAGCTTCGTATAATAAGCTTTTTATGATCTTAAGAAAATGTTAATTTAGCAAAAAGTATTTTTGGGGTTTATTGGAGTTGTTAACAGATGTACAAAAAAGGTTGGTTGACTTTATTCTTAAATAGGAATTGCAATAAATCTCAAGGTAAATAGCACATATGCTTTAGTCAGGTCCTTTGGTAACTGCTCTTATCAAAGCTTATTATATTTTATATTTTGTTTCGTTCGAATTTTAGTTACACGCCTTATTTTGTTCAATTTTTATTTGTAGTTGTAACAAAAATATTTGTAAAACAATTCCAGAAAAATTGACATTAAGAAACTGTTGGTCATTATAGCTTCCCAGTTCTATCAGCTGTAGTAGAATGAGAACCGAACAACTGTTTCTCTGCATGGATGCAGGCTTGGGCTCGTGAGGCCTAGAACAGACTTCTGGAAGTGGCATCCCCGCACTTCGGGTGGGCCATTCTAGGCCTGGAAGGCCTCCTCCAGGCCTCCAAGGCCTAGAATGGACTTCCGGAAGTGGTGTGCATTCAGACGGTTCTCCAAATTCAACAAAATTTAGCTACTGGTTCTGCTGAAACTGTGCGAACTGGCTGAATCCATCACTGCATGTGTCTTACACTCTGAAATTGATATTATCAGTTGGTTAAAAAGATAGATGTCTATATATGGGGTATTTCTTAATAACATCTGTTGTAGAGTCAATCCACTTCCTGCTGATATTTAGATTTGCATAGAATTGATTACATTAGGAATTGGTTGATGATATTTCCTATAGGCAGGGTTGGCATTCCCTTTAAAAATATATTTGTCTTGTGGAATACAAAGACATTTGGGTTGGTATATATGATTGCTGTTATATATCCTTTGTCACAATGAAAATCTACTACAAACTCCTGCTTTTCAAGAAATATAAAAGCAATGAAACCTCCAAGGAAATAACTACACTCTAGAAGTAGAATGTTCAGATCTCTAGGAATCTCACCAAAACATAATTATACTCAGTGGTATCATTGAAGAAATAATTAATTGCCGGATATTAACATTAAAGCCATGTGATGTTACTCAGCAAAAATTTTCAGCTATTTCAAGACTTTGGGTGACTTGTAGCACTGTGTAATATATTTGATATAAGGATAAACTGGCTCATAACTATTGACTTTGGCAGGGCAGCTACACTTTTAGTAACAAATATGTCCAGAGCATCACCCTGGGTTTTGGAAAAGTTTCAGTTGTAAACGCCTAAGGATGTTGATGTGTTCAAAATAATGCAAATGCCCAAAGGCTGCTTAATACCATTTCTCTAGTAGTAAGTAATAGAAATTTCATAAATCAGTAAGCCATTATTGAAATGATGTAAAGCCTGTCTCATTACTGTTATATTAGAACGGTGACCCTGAAAGTCACTAACAGAGAAATGAGCATGGCTGGTGAGCCAGCTCTTTCAATAGATGTTGAATGTTGCCTATAGCAAGAACTGCATTAAGCAGCTTTTGGGTATTTGCACTATTTTGAGGAGGTACTAAATGCTTTACTAACTGGAGTATGCAGTTGGTCTGTCTATCTTGTAGATTATTAGTTATCAGTTGTAGAATATCTTCCTGATATTCTAAAATTTGCAAACTCATTCCACAGGTAGTTTAAGAACTGTTCTGGTTTTGGTCCATTTTATAACATGAAAAATGGATCCTAAATATATGAAGAAACAAATGTGTTCCCTTACAACCTGATTATACCCTGAGGTCATATTTGGAAGGTTTTATCTGTTTTTATGACTGGAGTTGTTCAGAACTTAACAACAGGCATAATAAGAATAGAGCTGTTTTCAGTTAATAAAAAGGAATTTTCCCTTACCTTATATATGAACATATTTTCCTGGCCTCATATTTTGATGACATAGTTTTATACTTTTTTTTTAATTCACAGCATGTTGTTGCTTAATTGCCCTTAAAATATTTATTCTAGGGCTGTACAAAAAAATCATCACACAATATAAGCATTGGCATTGTGATTTCTCTCATTGTACATTTGTGCTTATATGTATTTGTGTATGTAGTATATAAATACATGGAAAATACACTTTTGTCTGAAAGTGGAACATGCTACCAACATTATTAGTCAACAATTTAACTGATACCAAAAATGAGCTTTTTAAAAACTAGCTATGTGGCTGAACAGTTTGCTAAAGTGAAAGAATCATGTTATTCAGATTAGAACTCTAGATATTATCCAGAGAGGGTTGTGCAACTTAGAACTTTTCCTATTTCTAAATAAACATTGTTTGCTTATTTGTTTTATGTTAAAACCAGTAGATACTTTGTTTTATATCTCTGACTATAGTAAGAGCTGTGGATAGGCAAACAAATCCGTGTCTGCAATAAAAGTGACTTTGATGTGATATACAAACTGCTAGGACTTGATAGCAACTTTAAACGTTTATCTTAGTAATCCCTCTGCTTTCAATTAGTGGTCATTTAGTGCACATGCAGTTTGTGTTCAAAGAGCATATTAATTTCAATGTAAGATGAGAACATAAAAAATAATAACTTGCTTTGGCAATAAAAATGTTTATTATAAATCATTCTGGGAATGAATATGAATGCAATTATTTAACTATATTGGTATAGCAATGGAATAATCATAATAAAGCTGAGAAGTAAAGAATTAAATTTTAAGGATCCTCCATGAGTACAATGAACACAATCATGATCAACATTGTGCCCTAAATCAGGATTAAAAATGTTTTTAAATTGAAGATTATCCAACTGCTGAATATATTCTTGTTTGGGAGTGAATAAAGGTTACAGGGTAGAAACAAAACATGCAATGTTTTTTTTCTAGAAAGAAACAAAGATAGAAGTAATTAATGACCCTGACTCGATGCCAAAAAAGCTTTCTTCTGACAACTCTAACTTAATTAAAACTTAAGACATTTCAGTGGCCTCTGAAAGCTCTTGATGGGGTGAACTCTTGCAAACTCGTGAGAAAATTTTGTAAATTAAAGGAAAAATATGTGTTACTCCTGGTGCCATGACTCTAATCCTTGACAGCCAAAGAATCTATTTAACCAAAGTCTTTTCTTTTAACTGGCTCACACCTGCAGGCTTACTGGCACTTCCTCTGCAGCAGAAAGACCATTTTTGTGTGTTTTACTGGAGATCAGATAATAGCGGTCCTGCTGTTTCTTTTGTTTTTGTGCATTGTTCATTAGGTTATGAGTAGCAAGCATGCTTGATATGCTTGGCTTACTTTCGGTAGGAAGTTTAGCAGAAAGCTTTAGGAGAAACAATATTAGTGAAGATGGAAAAAAATAGTTCAAATGAAAGTTGCAGCAGAAAATCAGGCCAAGTGACAGACCTGCTGTTCTCACACAACCAAGTTACAAGAAACTGTGTTCTAATTAGGATAGTACTTGCTTTGTTCAAAGAGAATACCATAGAAATTGTCTTCTTTTAACTGATGCAAGTCCTATTCAATTTGAGGGAGCATGTGTAATTTTACCAGGTATACCATATGAATAGGAATGTCCATCTTTACTAGTGGCAAGAGAGCGTCTATGCTGTGGAATGATGCATTTATTTCATGACAGAAGAGCATGAATAATAATATTTACCTGTTGAGATACATTACCCTCATATTTATAATAAAAATCTGAAATCTAGCTTCATCACTGCAAAACAAAAGTAGACATGATAATATTACTCCTTAAAATTAATTCCATTCTCAACAAGCAGCTTCTTGTGAATACTCAAGCATTGCTCCTGAGAAGGATAGAAATTTAGACTAGCAATAGAAATATATATTATTTTCTGTCAGAATTAGTTTGCCTTATATCATTTTATATTACAGATGTAGTTTGTTTGCTAATTATTACACGGTCAGTATGGGGACAGTAATTTGGCTTATGAGCTGTTTCTTTTTTAGCTTTCTCACAATTCTTCATCAATATTTATAGAAATGTAAGTTGTTTTTATATACGATATAAACAAGAAATATCTCAGATAGTAAACTAGATTTGTTTTAAAAAAATACAGTGGGAAATTTATTTTGGAATGTTGAAAATTTCAGCAACTTCTCTCCTTCTCTCTTTCTCTCTCTCTTCCTCCCTCCCTCCCTCCCTCCCCCTCCCTCTATTTGTGTGTCTGTGTGTGCATCTGTGCGCTCATGCACCATAGAAACTTTAGAATACTTTTGCAAGCATTGTCTTCCTAATAAGAATCAACTGCACCTACTAGAAACTTTACTATGGTTATGTGCTCACTATGCAATACATTATTAGTCTTATTTTATGAATATATTTACCATGACTTTGAAATGCATTTTTGTTCCTCAGTATAATTTAGAATAGATTTTTAAAGCAACTACTGTAACCAAATATGTTTGGATGCTATGAAGGTTTTCCACTGAAAAAAATCAAAATTTAAGAAGATCTTGTTTCATGCTGTGGGCAGAAATCAGAGTCAGTAATGTTTGCAAAAAAGGGCTTTTTTAAGCAAAAATTTGTTGTGGGTCACTATGAATGTATTTAAAGTTGCACATTATAGTCTGTTTTGAATTAGGTTAAACTACAAATTAAGTTACTTAACATTTTAGTATATCTAACATATAATTAAGAGAAACATTTTTGTTTATAGAAAATGTAAGCTTATTCCATGCATGCAGATTTATGGAAAATTTATATAAACATTTATGTTAAAGTCACTATTTATAATGAAGTGTAACCTCCATATCACTAGATGGAATGAAATGCACCAGGGTTGTATTTGGATTTATCCCATCATCATTTTTATGATATGTTAAAGTACAACGTAGGAGATT
>JARGCV010000013.1:12100000-12195000 GCA_034064705.1 Bothrops alternatus
CATTTCTTAGTGACACTGTCATAAGGTACAATATCATGTGACTGTGCCAACTTCTTGCAATCCCAATTGCTGTTGTTAGGCATAATCTGCACAATCATAGTGTTCCACAGTCCCATAATTACCATTTGTGACCTGTTTTCACATGTTGTAAACCAGAAAAGAAGATCAGAAATGCCAATTGTGACTACTGTACAGTGTGACATTATCATTGCGAGTTGGTCACCCAGCACCTGAATGACAATTATGTGACAATCATGGGCACACTGTGATGGCTGCAACAATGAGGACCTCTCATAAGTACCCTTATTCAGCATGGATGTAATTTTGAATTGTTGCTGGATGAGTGGTCATTAAGTGAGGATTGCTTACATTGACTAACACAATTTAAATTTATTTTTAAAACATAAACTAATAACTTCAGATTTCATCATCTATGCTTGGGAAAATGAAAGGAGGACCCAAGTGATGAGCTGGATATTTTTTTCTCTGAAAACTAAACCATTCTGATTTAAAGTATAGCTGTTCCTCAACTTACAATCATTACTGAGTTTGGAATTACAGTCGTAAGTCATTCCAGTCATAAATGGAGACATCACATGACCAGACCTTATTTTTTGGCATTTTTTGCAGTGGCTATTAAGCAAATGCCAGGGTCATTAAGTGAATCGAATTTCCACAGTGGGCATTTTTTGCTGGAAACCAGAAATAAATTCCAGAAATCAGCAAACAACATTACAGTTTGCGATCATGCGATTGTGGGATGCTGCAAACAGCTTTAAAGGTGGGCTGGTTGCTAAGCACCCAAATGCAATCACATGATTAACTTCTAAAACAGATTATAGAAAGTAGTTCTGGGGGAGGTTTGTTGTAACTTTGGATAGTCTTTAAGTGACTGGTAATAAATCAAGGACTACCTGTAGAGGACAGTAGCTTTAAAAAAGTAAGATTTATATAGAAGAAAACATTCAAGATTTCTTATTGTTTGACATACTTTATTATCTTCATAGGAATGCATATATAAGAACATGCAACATCTGTATTAGTTTAAAGAAACTTCAAAGCAAATGAACCATTTATCAGCAATTTATCACTGTCTTAACAGGAACATTTTTAAATGAGTGATACATATGAAACTTGATATGTTTTAATAGTTGAAAATCATCTTTTTGGGTGAATATTATAGACTTTTTTTCCCTCGAAGGATCAGGAAAGATGACATAAAAATGGTTGAAGAGCAGCAACCATTTTGAACCAAAAGGCTGCTTTTATTTCCACCATGCCAAGAATTGCAGAGGCTAGATGAGGTGCCCAATGGAGGACATCTGAGTCTACTGATTCAAATGAAAATCATAAATTTAAACTCTGATTCTAACATTCTGTATGAAATATAGAAAATATATCTGCTTATTTCACACTATAATAGTTTATTTTCCAAAGACCATTTTCAGTGTTACCAGGACTCACATGAACAAAAAAGAAAGAAAAAAGAAAGAAAATGTAGAAGGTTTTTTCATCTCAGATGTGAAAACTCTTATATATGCTAATTGATTTTCATTTTGCTTCAGTTCTGAACAGAAATAGAATTTTTTAATTTGTTGATATATGCATAAATTTGAAAGGTCTAGTTTCACCTATAGAACCTTGTCAAAATAGGACAGTGTACATACCTGGTCTAATTTTCTTTTTATCAGTGATCTCTCAGAAACCAGGTGTCCATCTTGTATATCAAGACAGTCAAGAACGATGGAGGAATATGAGAAATGGACACAAGAGAAGGAAAGTAAATAAATAAATTTAATAAGCTAAATTATATCAATGAAGGGAAATTCTAATAGTAAGAATAGGGCTTTAATATCTCATGCCATTTCCTAAAGTTTGTGGCTAACATTTGTTAATTTAACAGTTAGAATGGAACTTCTAGAATGAATACACACACACACATACACACACACACACACACAGAGTATATATTTGCCTAGTTAGATTATAATAGTAATGGAAATGCTAAGTATGTCTGTGACGCAGACACAAATGACAGGGTTCAAAATGTTAACTAGTAATAGTTTTGAGAGTATGTAGGAGCAATAATGTTGCTATGATAGAAACCTTTTTATTACAATTGAATAGTTTTTGCAAACTTTATTATATGTTCTTTATATTGTTCTATATTGGTTTAGTGTTACATATTTACCTGACTATATTATGAATGGATACTGGAAAATTACAATCAAAATCATATGCATACTCCCTAGTGTGTGGTTTAAAGAAATCAGTGACTTCTAGCTAGATGTGCATAGGATTATTATTTAAAAATATGATTTTAAAGGTAGAAAGTCCTATGTTATGAAATTGGTTCTGTCATAAAAAAGAGCAAATAACTTTGGATTTAGTCATTTCTAATAGTATTTTAATGTAAGTATTAGCTTTATTCTACTGCTAGGATTTCCAGTAGGAACCTTTTTGAGAGGCTACTTTAATGTCTTAAGAATTACAAGAGACTTGGTTTAGAACTAAGCCAATATAATTTTGCTCAATATAATTAGAAGCACCTTGGTAATACTGGATCATCTTCAAAATGGGCATTTTCTTTGTGCTGGCTTTAAATAATTGACTGGAATCGATATGGGAAACAGTATGGTGCATGAACAATATAAAAAAAGAATGTACAAACTTTAAAATAGGCCTGCCTTTTAAGAAGTATCAAACAACATGTCTGTCCATCCTGATTGCAGTGCCAATTTAGTGCTAGAGGCCGATTACAGGTATCCTTGTTTTAAGTATAGTTTAAGAACTGAGGCGATAATCAGAGAGAATCCTTGATGTTCAGGCTAGATATTACTCTGTTATGCCACTGCAAACAATAATTATTTATTAGTCAAGGTTTAAAACATTTAAATTAGTCATCTTTCCAAGATAGATCTTTTTCTATTTATTCTTTGGTTTTACTTAATTTAATGGCTTAAAGAAAGAAAGAGGTTTTTTGAGGTGGGGGAGGCGTGGTAAACATTCAGTGTCATTTTTGATCACTAAATATTTGCCCAGTGGAGTGTTTTCTGTTTGTATTAGATGATAATAAAATGCCCAGTAGTGTGCCTATAAAACAATTTTTGCTTTACTTTCCATTGAATGGAGATTCCTATTTTATTGTTCAACAGGACAAAGATAGAAATGACTTTTTCTAGATAGAATTGATATAATGGCTGATTTACTTGTGAAAACAGGGTGAATCATTTCTGTTAAGTCATTTCTGTTCTGTTCTGTGTGTCTCTATCATCTTTAATTAGAATTCTTATTTTTAAGGAGTCTATTTTCCTAGTCATAGTCTCAAAAAACTAAGTGGTAGCCAAAACTGGATATGAGCACTTTAGTTAAGGGGTTTTGTTTTGGTTTGGTTTGGTTTGGTTTTTTTCTCATTATTTCTTCGAGCTTCTTTTCTTTTCAAATCCTCTAGAGCACTTGTAATTTCCTCTTTGCAGGCTCATCAGCAGCAGAAGGTAAACATAATAGATGTGAGGAATTTTTTGAGATTTATGAGGTTTAGTTTTGGAATCATACACAATGTCTGGTGACCCAAGTACATAACCACATGTGGATGTCACAAATTGTAAATAGAGCCAGGGCTTTTTTTTTTTAGCTATGCTTTAAAATATGATTTAAGAATAAAAAAATATTCTGCAATAAAGCAGCTGATAATGGCCTCTTCTCACTCAGCTCTCCTTATAAAGTACAAGATATACTTTTTATTAAAAATATATAAGTTTACCCATTATTTATATAAATTACAAGAGAAATATAGGCTTACATGCAGAGAGAGAAAGAGAGATGAAAGCATGCACATACACCCAAACTGAAATACATCCTACTGATTTTATTGATGCTCACACTTAGCTAAATCTTTGCAAGAGATAGATGTTAGTATACAGAGTAATAAAGATACCACACTAAAATCATTTGAACAGAGAATATAAACTTGAAATTGGTTTTTCTGGCATTAGCATCCTTTGCTGAAAATAATCTATGAAATACAGTATACAAAATGCTTTACAGAATAATCAACTCTCTCAACATTTGCTTTAATTTTCCTTGATACACACACACACACACACACACAAAGACGGCTTTTTTTCTCATAGAACGCCCAGAACCAAGTTCCGGCACCTTTTTTGGATGGAATATTGTAGAATAGGCAAGGCGGGTTGGGTTGTATGATGTGTGTGAGTTCTGGCACCTTTTTTTTTTTTTTTTTTAAGAAAAAAAGCACTGCACACACACACACACACACATATATCTTACTAAAGGATTTACAATAATGCAGTCCTAAAAAATTACTTTTTAAAGGAAGTTATTCAAAAATTCTGTAGCTGAAAGAAAAAGTAACTTGCAAACAATCAGAGATTCTGCTTTTAGTGCTTCTATCAAAATAAATATAACCATTTAGGGCAGTAGTTTTTATATATCTTCTCCCTCAAATAGGTTAGGCTATATTAATAGGAAAATGTTTGCCTCCTGCTAAGGTTTTCCTGTTCTGTGAAGGACATTCTGTGGTCCATGGGGTTGAGAAGAGTGAGACACAACTTAGCAAATGAATAACTGAATCCTGATTTAGGAAAGGCCACAACTGTGCAAAGGGTCTCCTAAACGCAACTGCTGCCTGCTACTCAAGCAGGAGTCGCAAGTCCAGGAGAACCCCTAAGTTGTGGACCAGTTCTTTCTGGGGAAATGCCACCCATCCAGAATCAAAGATGACAAAGTCCCAAATCCCAAGTATACCAAATGTAAACAAATGAAGCTTTAAAATCAATTTAAGAACAATGTTTAACCTTTTTTAATTTACTCACAAGCTGGTAATCTTAAATTCTCTGTGCATATAAACCAAGAAACTGGGATATTAGAAACTTCCTGATGGAAAGCTCCTGAGTTGTATATAATGCCTGGATGCTATTTGTGTGGTCCAGTATGATAGCTATTGTCCCCCTGTTTTTCCTTGTATTTCACCATTCGTTGATTGATAGGCTGCTTCCAAGGAATGATATTGTTCTAGACCAGGGGTCTTCAAACCTGGCCCTTTTATGACTTATGGACTTCAACTCTCAGAATTTCTCAGCCAGGCATGCTATATATATATGGCATTTTCAAGCTGTCAGCAAAACAAGTTTGTTTTTTGTAGAGATTCTGAAAATGAAATTCATACCCAGCAAATTTCTTGAGCCAAAGCTCTAAAAAAATATGATTATTCTGCTATAAATATTTTTTCTGTATTTTTTCTTTTCTTATAACGTATCTATTATCTATATGAATTATTGTCTGATATATGAGGAAAAGGAACATCAAAAAGGAACATTAATATATGTATGTTGTAATGTTGCCATAGAGTAATATTTTAAAAATCATTTAAATTCTGTTATCTTAATTCTTAATAATAAAAGTTTTTAAAAAGTACAGTAGATGTTTATTTTCATACTCATGAATGTACAACTACATAACCAATATTTCTGTTAGATACATTTACGAGTTTAGGCTAGTTATTGACTTAGAAAATGTAAAAACTGTTGACATTCTGTCAAAATTAATGTAGATATCAGTCCAACAATAGCCCCTAATACATATAGGAGCAAGTATTTTTTATCTTGATACAGAAAAGCAGTCATGTGTGAGATTTAATATACATCCTAATCTATCTTGTCATTGCACTAGCCATGGGTGAAGTGCTAATGTATAGGCAACCATTTTATCTTTCTTTTCACATAGTGGAATAGATACACATGACTGACAATCAAATCTGTACTCTATAATTATTTGCAGAATAGTCAGATATGTACAAGAAGAATAAGATTTATCCTTTATATCGAACATCAGAGAGATTTATTTTAATGAAAAAAATTAAGCAGTATTTGAGCAAAAAATATGTGTATATTTCCAAAGCAATGACTCTTTGAAATCACATTTGGTTATCAAAAACACAAAAAAATGTACACTGTTGTTATAGCCAAGCTTAATTGTACAGAACACAATGGAACTTACTCCCAAAGAAACAAGCATAGAATGTTATTGTTATTTATTTAACACTTCTTTTATATTGAGTATATTGGCTGTTTTGCCAAACAGATTGTCTACAACATGTTGATTTTCACCATAGAATTATTTACTTTATTGTAATCCAGGTATTTTATTAGCTATCTATTGATTCCTTATGACATGCTTTAAAGTAATTGAAAAGATATGCTGTGCCACATCTTTGTGATTCTTGGCAAGAACTAGGAACTTGAATATTACATTTTAAAGTAAGACATTTTTGATGAAATTGCAGTTTTTTAATAATTCAAAATTATATGTTTTCATATATCCTGAATAACAATGAAACTTTAACTTTCTATATTAATGTAGAGCACATAATAATTTCTTGTCTTCATTTTAAGGATTTCTTTACAAAGATACCTTAGTTCACTGAAAACAGAGACATTGTGGTAGATAACCTTCAAGGTATTTACAGCTATAAACTGCTGGAGGGATTTTAAAAGGAGGAGGTTCTGACTCAGTGTACATCAATTCTGTGTATATTTTGCTTAGAAGCAAATATCCCTATGTTCAAGGGATAATTTTAAATTGCATTTTTCGCAGTTAGGCATAAATAAAGTACTTCTTTAGATCTAATTGAAGCATATTATAGTGTAATATGACTGCTGTACCTTCAAATATTTCTTGTAAGACACAAGACACACATCGTTAGCAGTACAATCCTGATTATTTTACTTAGAAGTAAATTATTGCATTGAATTCAGTTTATTATTATTAAGTTTTGTTATTCTAAATCAACTGTTCCCATACTCTATTGATGAAAGTAGTTTGTGATCATTGTGCTTGAGCAAAGATGAAATGTGGAATAATCTGTCGGCTGCATGAAAAAAAGGAATTTATGATAACTAGATAAATACAATCCTTATTCCTAAGATAATTACCATCCCATCACCTTTGTATTCCTCATATTCAAATTTTATTTATACATTCCAGATTTGCTTGTGGGGATCTTTGTTGGATTAAATTATGAGATCTCTGTAATGGACAAGAATATAAATTACACCAATATCCATGGTTCTTGGATACTAATATAAATTCATGCTTTGGTTTATATATTTTTCTTAATGTCATGACAGTAACTAGAATGCTGTTGACATACAGAAAAGCACTAAAACATCTATTATTTTCCTATTAGTGGCTTTTCATAATATTTTTTGGGCCAAATTATATGGAAGGAAGGATCTTTATAACATTGGATAACAATTAAGTCCCTTTCTTTGACCCTTTGGGTTTCTACCAGTTGTCTAATTTAACCTGTTTTGTTTCTTTTTCATCAGAGCATTATAAAAAAATCAATGCATAAAGTAATTGACACAGGTGGCCAGATTTATTAACGCATAAAGCTCAAAATACTTCAATTAATTTAACTGTGATTTCCATACATTCAACTGGCAAACCAAGGGTTTACAAAGTTTTATACATAATTCGAACATTCTTAAAAGGGGCATGGTATCTCATAGCTTTTTATTGCTGGAAGTTATATAAAACCTACACAGAGTTCTTCCCTGATAGAATGATATTAGTGTGCTGAAGGTCAGGTGAATAAATGCCAAACTGTTATTTACATATCTGGTTTTAAAATTCCTTTTTAAACGAATTTGAGGTATGAGATTTGTAAGGTGACCAACTTTATTACAATGAAAAGGAGGACACAAATAAATTGAAGAAAAAATATCGTAAATAAAAGAAACATTTTGTTCATTGCAACAATAATACAGAATACACTATAATATGATAAATGCATAATAAAAACATTTGTAACAATAACATTTTATATTGTAATTATGCTTACATGCCCCCGCCTGCAGCCGCCCCACCAGCACTGCTGCCCTGCCGTGTAGAGCGGGCCCTGCAGCTCCCAAAGCACCAGCTTCGGCCCGGGAGGCAGCCCGCCATCGACACACCCCATCTGCAGCTGCCCCGCCAGCACCACCGCCCACCCTGCACAGCCCCGTGTAGAGCAGGCCCTGTGGCTCCCACAGCACGGGGGGCAACCGGTCACCGCTGCCCCTCACACCCCCCCACCCGCAGCAGCCCCACTGCCACTGCCTCTTGCACCCACAGCCATTATTGCCCTAGCAGGGCCGAAGATCAAGCGAAAGTTACCGTGGCGTCGCTGCTCCAATCTCCTCCAGGTATCTTTGGGACTAACTAGGAGATGGTGTAGTTGGGTAGCAGGGAGGAGTGCAAAGTTCCTGCCAATTCACTTTTGCTACAGACAACTTACATGTGCAAAGTTTGCCAGCCCGGTGTTTTGGCGCACTCAGCAGCAATTCCTATTGGCTTTCAAAAGCCAATAAGGGGAATAGCACAGTTCATGCAAAAGTTGAAAAAAAAACATCAAAAAAGGTGCCGGAACACCATTCTGAGCGTTCTATGAGAAAAAAAAAGCCCTGCAGATTAATCTTCAAATATCGAAAAGGAGGACATGTAGGAGGACACTTTTTGAGGGAGGACAGAACTTAAAAAAGGAGGACTGTCCTCCCTAAAGGAGGACGGTTGGTCACCTTAAAATTTGGGTAACTATTCTTGCTATAGAAGACAGTGATCATTGTCAGGTTGCATGTTAATTTTTAAAAGGATGTTATTATGGATTAAGTTGGGTCACTGAAAGCAGGCAAGGCATAGTAGTAATCTGTAGAGAGATCTAAGCAGTTTGTGAGTAATTCAGTTTGCTGTAAGATATACATTACTTACATTGAATAATTCATCCAGGCTCCTCAATTACCTAAGACTCATTTGGTTCTTATTGTTGAACTGAAAGTTGGAAAACAATACAGATGCAATAGTGGAGTTATGTGCAAAAGGATTCCTGGCAGTACTGTAATATCTTTTCAGTTGTAAATTACTAGAGAACCAGGCTGCAATCTTTGAGTAGTCCCTGAAGTTTGACGTGTAGATAGTTGGCTATAATTTTCATAGCAGTCAAAAATGTCATGGAACTGTTCAGATCACAATAACTGAAATTTGTTCATTGATATGCCAAATAAAATAAATATTGTATAGAATTTATTGGTGGATTGGGATATTTTTTTCTCTTTCACAGGGATCAAAATATTAGAAATGTAATCTTGGCAAGGGAAAGATTTTCAGGGCTTCTTGCTCAATAGGAGTAATTTTTCTACTCTATTTTCGTCCTATTGCAAGCTGCTATAAAATCTATGGCAAGGAATGAGAAGGTAGCAGCTTTTAGGAGTGATGTCATCTGGTTAATGATGTAAACTGATTAATTTTGCTTCTACCTGATAAAATTCTTGTGATAATCCTTATTTTTAAAGTCACCTGAGCTAAGTATTTTATCGTTGATATATTGCAAATAATGTTTACTATGTTCAAGTATACTTGAATTTTTGACTATTTTTCTTTAATTTGTGAACATATATTTAATCATTTTAGAACTATTATTATTATTATTATTATTATTATTAACAAACATTTAAGAAAGCATAATTATATGTATATATCAGTGTCTGCATTTATTTATCAAATGTCTTGATGTTATGAAGCACCAAAGCTGGAAAATGTTCTTATTTATAGATAATTATTTTCTGTTTATGTAGTATAAACATCTATTATGAAGATTATCAGATTTCATTTTAAAATAAAATATATAAATATCAATATAGAGTACATTCAAATTTCAGTTTGTAATTGGTCTCAGAAAATATATATTTATTTAGTCTCTTTGTTGCAAGATGGATAGAAAACAAATTTAATAATGAGTAATATATTGATATTAATATTTACATACAAAGTGAGTGGGTAGAGCTGTAGTTATCTACATTGTATCATAATGCGTGGAATTATCCTTGCGGTAATATAGGAATGCTACATACTAGAATATGATTGCCAAAAATTTGGTAATATCTTTTCAGAATTTCATTATTAGCTTTTGTGAGCAGCAACTCATTCATCAGATGCATTGAAGATTCATTGATTCGAGATAAACATGATGTTTATCAGTGATTAACTGATGATATTTTGTAGTAGTTTCTATTTAAACATTATTGTTTCATTTTCAAATTTTCTATTTTTAAAAAAATAGGAGTTGGCTAAAAAAATTAATTACCAACATAGTCCAAACCATGAAACAGTGTTGACTACATGTTAATTCCACATTTTAGTTCAGCAGCCAAGCTCTGAAAGCAACGTGGAGTGTGGCGTGTGGGGAGGAGGGGAACCAGTTTTTCCCCCCATACCGCATGAAAAATAATATTCAGTCCTTCTTATCCAAAATGATTATTTCAATAGTGTAAATAATGTGGGCTTCTTGGCTATGTAGCTCCTAAAGTACACAAGTGATGGAGTGCATGTTTATAGTTAGATACAACAATTAATTGTAGGAAGATTTTTTTTCCTCCATAGGCCTATGCTTTCTCCAGGCTTTCCATCTGCTCTTTTTGACACCCCTGTCATTAACTGTCATTTTCCTTTAAATATACAGTGGAGCTGAAAGGCCAGCTCTATACCACATCATTTCAGATTAGGGGCACTTCGTTTGAGCTGAGCACTGTTTAGGTGTCAGAAAGAAGTCTCTGACCTCTCTCGCACCACATTGCCGCAGGCCCTTAATTAGTACTGACTCCAGCCATTACTGCAGAAAGGACAAAGGCGACCACATCATTTTTCTACTTAGGAAGTTAGCGTCTGACCTAATAACTTGTCCAGACTCGTACGACACTGTAATGACCACACAATGGCAGTGGGATTATTTGTCAAATTCTTCCCTCCCCTAAACCTAGGATAATCAGGAAAGTTAAGAGTTGTATCTTTCATACATTCAAGGGTTATTTTAGAATCTGAAGTCAGCTGATCTTACAGTAATGAACAATGGACTGAGATAGAATACAAGACAAGGCAGCAATATACAGCCTTTGGTATAGATATAGAAAAAAAGGTAGAAACAAGGAAATATTCTCTTCATCTCATTTGATCTCTAACAATTTAATTAAATGTAAATTTGCCTAAGACCTTGGGTAGACACTGCTGCAAATAATTTATATAAGCCATCAATACTTCATACTATCTTTAATGGACTTTGATAATTGTCAGAATTCTATGGTGTAAAGTTTGTAGTGATTCAATTTCAAATGATGCTACTACTTGTATTTCTGTAATGCTATGGCTATTAAGAGAAGGAGGTGAAATAGAAATAAGCTGTATTTCAACATAATGTTACATAGTTATAAATATGCTCTTTGCCTAGTATTTTGATTGGAAAATGCTTATCAAAGAATGATTCTGCTGAAATTAAGAAAAATGGATGACCTTGAGCCTTTACAATACTTACCTTGGGTTTTATATAATGTAACGTATTCTTTGAGATTCTGAATATAATTCTTACGTGTATGAAGAGAAAAAAATGACATTCTGACCTCTTTTCTTTTACCTTCTAATAATACAAATTTGTATAACCAATGGGACCAATGGAAAATTGCAGGTATCATATGCCAGAGTTACATACAATCAAAATAATTGAAAATATAGCTGTAGAATTGTAACCATCTATATAGTGCAAAGAAAAGACAGGTGTCACAGAAGCTGAAGGAAGAAGAAACTTATCCAAAATTTACTTTGCATTAGTAGTACTGAGGTTGAAGTAAAAAAAAAAGTACATTCTAAATTAATATATGTCATGGTTAGAAGTAATAATTTTGTGATAGTGTTGTGTAGTTATAAGAAGAACAGAAGCTATCATTTTCACGTGTGCCTAGCTCGAAGCATTTTTAAAGGTGTGCTGCATCTTGTGATATTAGTACTAAAATAAATAGTTCTTTAGGACATCTCTGTGATACTAACGAAAGAAAGAACAATTAATGTTGACTTATTTATACAAAATTGACATTTAAATGTTAATTGCATATGTATATACTATTTACCTTTTTAAAAAACAATAATAATGAAATTTTGATTGTATGTCATCAAAATTTCTCAATCTAGATACCTAGTAATCTCTATATGAATGTCTCTGTGTGCCTTTGAGTCAGTTCTTGACCCCTTGTGACTGTCTAGATAAGTTCCTGCAGTTACTGGCAAGATTTCAGGAGTGGTTTGCCATTGCCAGGAGAGAGTGACTGACCCAAGGTTGCCCAGCTAGTTTTGTGCCTAAGGTAGGACTAGAACTCATGGTCTCCTGGTTCTAGCTTTAACCACTACACCAGACTGTATGCCATGTGGGAAAGAGTGCAGTAGGACAGACTGTGTCCACTGGAGTTTCTTAAAATAGGACTATCTAATGTTATTTCTTAACATATAATTGCCTCTGACATTGCTATAGTTGTACAATTCCTTATTACATAGTCTGGGAATGTTATTTCCATGGATTCTATTACGTATAAGCCTGTTAAGCCTATTTTTGGCTTCAAAAAAACCATTGGGGCTTCAAAAAAGGATTGAACTGGCTTCAGGAAAGGATTGCATCAATTCACAAAAGTCATGGGGATTTAGCCTTGATAGCAGTGTAACTGCCTCTTAAGGCCATATGCTGGGATACTAAGGGTCTTCCTTGTGCAATTGGTTGGTAACTGTGAGAACTGTTTGCTAGTCTAGATGGGCCAAGGGTCTGATCCAGCAAGACAATTCTTATGTTCTTGTGAAATATTCTAAGATTTTGTCTATGAAATATGATAGTAGAAATTAAGAAAGATTTTTCATTTTAATGGTAAACTGTATTTAGCATTACAGTAACAGTTCTTGGATTTGTTAGCTACTCTAGGCATGACTGGAAATTGTTGATTCTATTTTAAATTAGGTGCAGCAGCAGTTAAACTTGGTATAAGAAAGCCGAACTAAGTTTTGATTAATAATACTACATAGTAAATAAATTTAATATCATAATTACGTAAGAACAGATTTGGTTAATTCAAAATAAAAGCAGAAATGGTTAATGAATCCTTGTAGGAAGAAAAGTTAAGGGAAGTAATTCATACAGTATCGGTGGGATAAATCATAACTTAACTTTTATCTCAGCAAAATGAATGGATTGATGAATCCATATCCTGGATATACTTCTTTACAAAGAAGACATTGCTTTCAAATCCTCTAAATTAGTGTTCATTTATTGATGATTGTTAAATATTATTTATTGATACATTATACTTATTTGATGTGATTATATTGTGACTGTTGTACATAGGAAAAAGCCATTTTAGATCCTTCTTCTTAAAATATTTGCAAGTAAAAATATCAGCTTCTTATTGTAGCTGATAGGTCTTTCCCTCTTTTTCTTAAAAGCTTCAAATATATATTTAAATATATTTAAAAACTACCAAGAAGAAAATTAAAGTAAAATGTTATGAGGAGGTACCATAAACAAAAGACATATTTGAAAAAGAATCACAGTTAGGACTGACATATATTATTCATTATTTGAGACTTCTTCCTCTATTTCTGATCTATGTAAGATCCAAGAAAAGGATGTCATTCTTATTTTTGTCATTTTTAGGTGATTCTTTCTGTGTGTATATCTGAGCATGTGCATGCATGTGTAAAAATTCTATTTATTATGAAGATATAATTTGGGAAAGCATCTAGGTTTGAATTATATTCAACTTTGCTTTTAACTTAGTTTTAATCAGCTGGTTTTTCTGAACAAGGTTTAGAATTGATAGCCATTATTGATTACTTGTAGCATTACCTAATCTTCACTAAATGTAGGAAGCTTTTCAGATTTAGAAAGGTGGCAGAAAATGTCTAGTAATGATGCTGCTGGGAATTCAGGCTCAATATTGTGGTCAAAATAAAAGGGATGTAACTGTAAGAGGTATTTATTATAAGCCTGTTGGCTTTGCTAAATGTTCAGGGTAGTATAATAATGTTTTGATAATGATATTGTGTTTACCAGATGCTTCTAAATTTCATTTTTTTCAAGGTGATGTCAACATAATATCTGGGTTACTATGCTGTTTCACATGTTGTAAGGCATCCTGTATCATAACTTCAGTAAGCTGAAGAAAGAAAACAATGCAGTAGCAAAGAGAGAAGGGTAGCATTAGGAATTCAATGGGAAGTCTTACAAGAAATCACTAATATAAACATGGCCTTCTCTCTGTTGCAATAATTATCCTAATCTAGATGATGGCATTTTTAGCATGGTTTTCCTTTTCTGCCTTCTTTGTTTTCATTTTTATCTGGTTACTTCATTGATGAATAATTGCTAAAAGGAAACCATTATAAAAGGTGAATATTCAGTCTGCAAGAGAACTTGCTGGTAGCTATTGCCACACATTTGAACTTCACTAATATATGTAAATTAAAAACTATAGTGCTCAGATTGCTCGTGATTCAAATGAAAACAAGATCTGATCATTGCAATCTTAAAGGCAGGTATTATCAATGGACTAGTAAGCTGCTGAAGATAAATCGTACTGAATAGCTTGTGGATAGAATATTTTATTTATCTCAGTTCTCTATCATGCAGCATTGCATAAAATAAGAATGATTCATCAAGCATGAGAGCTAGTGGTTTATGAAATGCTTTGCTAACGGCAAGTGGGTTTTTTTGTTCTTTTTAATTGAGAAGACAAAAGAACTCACAAGGGGTATTTAGTAATCAGCATGAATTACGTCTAGGTATAAACGTCAATGGAAAAAAAATTAAAAATACATTTGCTGTATGAAAAACTTTATTGCTGTGGCTGCTATACTTTAATTGCATATTAACCTCTAGCATTTTAGACCACTTATTTTCAGAGCTCCTTATTTTGAGAGTAAAATTATATAATCACATATAACAGGATTATTATATTGAAGAAATTTCTGCTCTCTTTGTAGTGAATACGTTTTCTGTGGCTTATATATAGTACTTTAGCTTGCACAGAGCGTTCTGTTTATTCAGAAGGACAGGAAAAAGATGTGCAGTGTAAAGCTATCTCATTCTCTATTTTAGACCTACAATAATAATGTTTCATTTATACTTTCGTATTGATATCCCCAGGCAATGTTCCAAATGAAAAGATAATAACATATGAAAAGTGTCAAAAACTAATTACATTTTGTAACTTGTTTTTCCTTCACATAAAGTATATTTTTCACAACATCATCCAGTCACATGCTGGGAATCTTGCTAACATTATCACATGCCAGTCACACCAAGTCTCAGTGGTACCTTTCCTTCTGTCATTATTTTCAACATCAATTAATTTTCGCCTGACCTCAACTTTGGAAAATATAGTAAAGTATTATCAGTGCATGTTTTCCAGTGTATATTTTGAAAGTATTAGGCCACTACATTTTCTTTCCTAAGATGGAGTAGGCCAAACATGATATTTTCTCACCTGCAGGGTTGCCTAGTAACCTGAATTAAGGTTTTTCACCAAGCCTTCCAGAGAAACAAAATATTGTAATATAGTTTGACCCATGGTCTCTGTGTGTGTGTGTGTGTGTGTGTGTGTGTGTGTGTGTGTGTGTGTGTTTCAGGGAGGGTGAGTAAACCCATTGATGCTGATCTAAATGTTGAATAAAGGAATATAAAACAAAAATCCTTATTAACCATTATTGTGAATATATTCCCTAAATAAAACAAGCTCATTATATAGAATAAAGTAACAATACCACAGAGCATCTTTAAACATTAAGTTTTTATTATAAGCTATGCTTTTTTGTAGTTGTTTGATTTTTTTTCTGACTGCCAGCAATAGAAAATACTGACCAAGTAGTCAGCATATTTACAAGGCAATACGTTAATAAACCTTGGAAAAAGTATTGCAGTGAAACATTTTTGCTGCATATAGTATATTAGTAATTTGTATTTGTTCAGCTTTTATTTAATTGTTTCAAAGGATGAAGTTCATTGTTTAATATGCTGCCTTTGACAGTGAAAATTAGTGCACTTTAGAGGTGAGGAGATCATACTTTGTCTCTGCTTTGTCCTTGACTTGTGAAATTCCTGATAGATGAGAGTTGAAAAGGGAAGGAGAGAACATGCAGTAGAAATTTCTGCTTCGAAGTAGTAGCACAATTAGAAAGTCATCACCTAGTGACAATTCTCAGCAAATAATGGTGTCAGGCCACCAAGGGGCTGAATGTGGCAAGAGTGACATTCACCCCGGCAAGATGGAAATAAATGCCCAGTTTGATAAAAGAAAACAGACAATTTATGTATACCCTGAAGAGTTAACAGCTAGTGCTGCCATTCCTGTGGGTCAAGTGCTGCATTTGCATTTTGATGGGATGTTATCAAGTAATTAATGCACCAGTCAGGATTTATTACCTCAGGAGTGAACTGAAAGGTTCATTACAAAATCGGTTTCACTTGAAGATAGGCATTTCCTCAGAGTTAGCTTTTGACATGTTGTTCCTAGCTCCCTCTGCTTGTGGCAGCAGTGGTAGAAGGCCAGTGAGGTGAAATTCATTGCTTAATAAGGGCATTCACTTTGGGTATTCTTGTGATAATAAATGTATACATCAAGGCTGCACTGCCTTGTCAGTTTAATTGCTTCTTGTGGTCCTTAACAAGCCAATCTTAATCAGTCTGGACCATGTTATGAATAATTTAGGGATCAGCAGACTTCATGCTTACTAAGATGTACTAGATTATAAAACTTAAGAGGAGTGTTTATAGAAAGCATGCAAAATACTTTATTAGTAGCAAAGTAGGCAAAACATGCAGCAAATTAGTCCTGTTTGCAACTTGTAAGGAACAGCTGTGGATCTTAATGCTATATCACACCCCTATATTCTCCCATACATACACACACACTCCATTTTTAGTTGAAGGCCACAGTTTGGTTTCTTCTATTCATGTAAGCTTCAGATGGACATGATGAGAAATACGAGCCTGCTGTGAGATTAAAGCTAGGATCTGGTGGATAGCCAACAATTGTCATTTAAGCAACAACACCCCCCCCCAAATGTTAACCTTTTAAACACAAAACAGTTATTTCTTTTTATAAAAAAAGAAAAAATATTGTTGGGTGCACATGTATGTCTGACAACCTATATGAATTTTAATATAATTGCTTAGAACTTGAACTGTCAAATTTTGATGAGTCACAAAAATTTAAAATTATGTCCTCCTTGTTTAATAATATAATTGGAATGTAAGCAAATGATAGATAGGATAGATAGACAGACAGACAGACAGACAGACAGATAGATAGATATAAAATAACTCTGTATTTAAAAATTAATATATGAATGCAATTAAAAATTAAAGTGAAACACAGTTTTATCTGACTTGTTTTTTGATATTGAATTAAAATATGACTTGATTTAAAAGAGCATTTAACATTGTTTCAAACAAAGTCTTTGTCCTCTATTTACCTTTACATTTGTAATCTCTAACTAGGAGCTTCACAGGTTTTTTTTATTTCCCTCCTCCATCTCTTCTTTCTTAAGCTGCTAAAAAAAGAATTTCAGTATCTTGGCATACTATTAGTTAAGGTGTAAGACTATCAATAATTCATTATCATCTAAAGCTTATGTAAATAGCTTATAAATTCCAAAATATTCACAGATCTTTGCTCTTCTTTTGTATATGCATACATTAAGGTTAAAAATTCTGCATTGTCAATCATTTGCTAATGCTTTAAAACGATATTGTTAAACTACATTTATGAATCAGAAAGATGGCTACCCGTAAATGAAAAACAACTTCAAACCTATTTTCAAACCTATACCTGGGCCATCATATTCCTTTGTTCTTGCGCAGGTTAATAGAGATTGAGGAGATGGGCAGAGGAAAAGCAGTGCAATTTTCTGCTATTTAAGCTTGGCGAAATGGCACTCTTCAGGAAGCAGCAAAAAGTATGAAAGCGTAATAGGCATTTTAAAAGTAGAAGTCCATATAGCTGCTTGAGGGATCCTCGGATTTAGGCATGCATAGAATCAGGAATGAGATAATCAGCATTGTGAAATTGAAACCTGTCTGCTGCCTGCTGCTGTTCTTCCCTCTTTCAGTGGAGTGATTTGTAACACTCATCTTCTTCAGGCAAGGCAGCCTTCAAGATTATCCAGAACTGTCAATAGTAATTGCCAAAGTATTTTATTACCTACAGAAAATCAAAGGAATTTTATAACCAACAGTTATCAAGTTTCAATACACAGTATAAAGAGAGCAATTTTAGTTGGAATGCAATCATGTTTGGCTTGCTTTAATGTTCTTGAGACAATTCCTGTTCAGCTACACAGTCTCTGTATTTAAGCTAGAGGCAAAAATGCACATATGTACTTTCAATAAAGAAACAGAAAATATATAATGCTTACAAGCATCTACATGTGAATGCTTTTTAATTGCCATATAAACTATGTTGTACTTAATTACTACAAGGTTGTTATAAAATGAAAAATGACATTTTGGAATAGTAGAGATGAGTTTATGGGAAAATCAGAGTCTGCTAAAATGTGAAGAACTATGAAAATATTCACACATTGTAAATTTTGAGAAGTATTAAACTGGAATGAATGTATTGTTTGTTTTATCTTAGGAAATATAAAAAAATGAAGTACAATATTATTTCTTATTGAGATAGTGATCTCTGTCATAGATTACTTAAGATTTTTATGAGTTTCCATGCTTCAGTATTCAGTGACAAATATCCTTTCTTAAAATATGAAAAATATATCTATATAGAAAATGAACTGTGAGAGATAGAAATTATCAGGAAGTGATATACTTTAGGTGAAAATATATGAGATATTTTAGCCATATGTGGAGCAAAAAATCTGATATTTCCTTCAATATCCATTGTCATGAAAACTTGAAATCATCTGGTAGAGAAAACTAAATGGTTTACTACATGGTAATGCCATTCATGTCGTGCATGCATTTGTAATTTTCTGGTTATATAATCTTTTTCATGAAAAATTACGTAAAAACAATAGGCCATTTGGGGAGGGGCAAGTGAAGAATGGGAGTGGTAAAATATATTTTCCTCTATTCCTTTCATTCCTCCTGTCCCAAATATTGCTTTTGCTGGTAAATGTAGCAGCAGCTAACTTTCACAAAATCAGGAGGCGTAGTTTCATACCTACTATTGCGAGATTGCTCTGCTGTCTAAAATCCCAGGTTGCAGTACCCTCATGACAACATTCAGTTTATCCCATTTCTGTCATGAAGTAGTAGTAGTCATAAATGCATAGGGTTCCTTAAGGCTACTGATTTATTGGAACTAATATTCAGTCCAGCTTAGTGTTCACACTAGCCTTTTATTGACAAACTGTGACCATTTATTAACTGCTAGATAATTTGTGTCCCATTGGGTCATTGTTTCAGGGATATTTTATTTCTAAATAGACAAACAAGAGGACCCAGGGAAGACAAAATGCAGTGGGAGCAAGAACAACTTCTGACTTCCTGCTGACTTTTCATTGTCTTTCCTTGCAGAGAAAATCAGAAATTTCCCTTCTCTTCCCTTTCTATGGGTAAGTGGCTGCTGTTGAGTAAGGAAGGGAGTAAGGAATAGTGAGAGTGGTTGGGAAACTATCACAGAACACTGAAAATGAAGTGTAAGTTAGGCCATTTGAGGTACCTTGGTTTATTTATCCAGAAACCATATGGTGCAAACTATAGATAGTTTGATTGGTGACAAACACACAGCACCATGATTGTCTGCAAAGTTTTGTCTTGATTGCTTGTTGTTTCCTGGGCTCAGTTAAAGTGGGATTATAAAAGCCCAGTCTAGCACAATACCAACAAACCAGCTTGGTTGCATAAAGAACTCTCTGATGAATTGAAAGACAAAAGGACAAGTATAAAAAGTGGAAAGAAAGGCACATAACTAAGGCAGGATATCAGCAAATAGCCCGAGCCTGCAAAAATGAAGTGAGGAAAGCTAAGGCTCAAAATGAACTAAGGTTCTTTCAACAAGAAAAAACAAGAAAAAAGTTAAGGAAACAATTGGTCCATTAGTGGGAGAAAGTAGCAAGGTGACAAGCAACAGGGAGAAAGCAAACTACTTAACTTGTTTTTTGCATCCATCTTTACACAAAGGGAAAAAACAGTCCAACCTATCTGTAAAAAACAGATTAAAAACACAAGTTAAGATAGGCAAGAAAATGGTAAGTGAGCACCTGTCCACCCTAGAGTTCAAATCACCAGGACCAGATGGAGTACACCCCAAGGTTCTGAAGGAACTGGCAGATGTAATCTCAGAACCACTGAACTATATCTTTCAAAGATCCTGGAGCACTGGAGAACTACCAGAGGACTGGAAAAGAGCTGAAATAGTTCCCATCTTCAAAAAAGGGGGGAAATGGATCCAGGAAACTACAGACCTATCAGCCTGACCTCGATACCTGGGAAGATTCTGGAAAAGATAAGCAACAAATCAGGGAACACCTAGAGACAAACAAAGTCATTACCATAAACCAACATGGGTTTGTCAAAAACAGATCATGCCAGACAAATCATATTGCATTCTTTGACCAGGTGACAAAATTAGTGGACCAGAGGAATGCTGTGGATATAATTTACTTGGACTTCAGTACGGCATTTGATAAAGTAGACCACAACCTATTACTTGATAAGATAGAAAAATGTGGGTTAGACAGCATCATCATCAGATAGATTCGTAGCTGGCTGACCGGCCATAGTCAGCATGTAGTCTTCAATGGAACTGCATCTACATGGAGGGAACTGTGTAGTGGAATTCCCCAGGGCTCTGTTCTGGGCCCAGTGCTCTTCAACATCTTCACCAATAATTTGGATGAGGGATAGATGGGGAACTCATCAAATTTGCAGACGACACTAAGTTGGCAGGAATAGCCAACACTCCAGAAGATAGGGAAAAGGATCTTGACATACTTGAACATTGCGCGCTATCTAACAAAATGAAATTCAATGGTGAAAGAAAAAACAAATGCACAGGTACAGTATAGGTGGTATCTTGCTCAATAGTAGTAACTGTGAGAGAGCAACTGTGTGCTGCAGCTGCCAAAAAACATAGTGCTAGGCTGCATTAACAGAGGGATATAATCAAGTTCACGTGAAGTGTTAATACCACTTTACAATGTCTTGGTAAGGCCACACTTGGAATACTGCATCCAGTTTTGGTCACCATGAGGTAAAAAAGATGTTGAGACTCGAGAAATAGTACAGAGAGGAGCAACAAAGATTATTATGGGATTAGAGGCTAAACCAGTGGTGGCAAATCTATGGCACGGTGCCAGAGGCGGCACTCAGAGGCCTCTCTGTGGGCTCGCGCATCATCTCCCCAGTCCTAGACTTTCAGTTGGGTTTTATAAAACCTTTTCGCTTTAGGCCTCTGCTGCCGTGTGCAAAAAAGAAAAGGTTCAATCAGTCAATTTCAACTTCTCGCGGGAAAAAAAAAGATCTTGCAAAGTTGAAATTGATTGATTGAATTTTTTAATCCCGCCCAATTTGCTGTTACCACCACAGCCACGCCCACCCAATTGGCCACACCCAGCCAATGGGCTACACCGACCAGGCACTCAACAATGCATAAGTGGGTTTTGGGTTGCAGTTTGGGCACTCAGTCTCTAAAAGGTTTGCCATCACTCGGCTAAACCATATAAACAGTTGTTGCTGGAATTGGGTATGTCTAATTTAATAAAGAGAAGGACAAGGGGTGACATGATAGCAGTGTTTCAATATCTCAGGGGTTATCACAAAAAAGATGGAGTCAAGCTATTCTCCAAAGCATCTAAAGGCAGGACAAGAAGCAGTGAATGAAAACTGATCAAACAGAGAAGCAACCTAGAACTAAGGAAAA
Source organism: Bothrops alternatus (assembly GCA_034064705.1). Lineage (NCBI taxonomy): Eukaryota > Metazoa > Chordata > Lepidosauria > Squamata > Viperidae > Bothrops > Bothrops alternatus. The sequence continues at coordinate 12,121,747 of JARGCV010000013.1, forward strand.
TTTTCCTGACTGTTAGAATAATTACTCAGTGGAACAACCTGCCTCCAGACGTTTTAAATGCTCCAACACTGGAAGTTTTTAAGAAGAGACTGGAGAACCATTTGTTTGAAATGGTATAGGGTATCCTACCTGAGCAGGGGGTTGGACTAGAAGACCTCCAAGGTCCCTCCCAACTCTATTATTATTATTGTTATTATTATTATTATTGTTGTTGTTATTAATTGCTTTTTGCTTAAAATTTTAAATAGATTAGGACTGTTTTTATCATTATAAGCATCCATGAATTTTAGTATCTGTGGAGGAATCTTTTCAAAGAAAGCCCTGATCACAGAAGTTAATAGTAAGACTGAGGAATAGAATCTTCTGGAAGTAGAAGTAAAGAAGTACTCAGGTGATATAGTTGGTTACTGTATTCATCAATGAATAGTTGAGATCCAATCAAGCTTGACCTGGATAGAAAAAATTAAATTAAATTAAATTAAAAATTAAAATAGTCTACATCAGTTAACTTAACCCACTTTGTAGTCCATTATTTTGGACTAATCTCTCTGATTCGAAAAGATTATATTTTCTGAAATCTTTCAATTATTTTGTACAGATATCTTTATGTTATTTTTATATAAAGCCTTGTTAAGTTAAAAAAATCTCCCCAAAAATCTTAGAAATATCAGCAATAAAAAAAATGAAATTGGACTTTGTTCCTTTACTTTGCATTCTATAATTACATACATGAAATGAATTGCCAAAGTGGCCAACTGAGAATAAATTAGAATGGTAATATTTATACATAAGGACAGAGGCAATAGGTGAAGATACCAGAAATGACATCTATATGTGCTTTATTATTACACATATGTACAAGTGGTATATACCTTCTTGGTATTTTGTCCTTCGCTCTATCTCCTTTGGATTCTCTTCTCCATAGGGCAAACTGTCCAGAAAACAGTTAGGATAAAATTGTTCTTAGGAGTCTTTAGTGGTTGATGTCATATTAATGGTAGTTTTGTTTATTGTATTTTGACTTATTATTACTGTTTTTATTATGGATGTTGTGATATTTAATGTTGAAATTACTATAGTGGTTGCTATTTAATATTGTGGACTGGATCTGTTTTTCACATCCTGCTGCAACTATTGTTTAATTTGGTTGTAAACGGCCATGACATATATTGGCAAACAAACAAACAAACAAACAAATAAATCTGCCAGAGATTGCTGTAGGAATCTTTCTGTCCCAGTGGTGCTTCAAAACTTTAATTAGCCTGGCACAAAGGTTTTTCAATGCCCTTGGAGTAGCATCAAGGTAGTGGAAATAAGAGATTAAAACCTGTGTTTTATTGTATCATGGGCTCAACTTTAGGAATGTCTAACAGCCCCATAACTGAACATGTGTTATTGTTATACAATAAATGATATCTCCAGAGAATAAAAGAAAATATATCTTTTAAAAACATCATTCTCTGCATATAGTTTAGGAAGGGTTTTCTTTTAAACTCCATAACATATATCTTCTAAACTCTGCTTTTTCCTGTTCCCAGCCTGAACAACTCAATTACTTCTGTAGTCAAACTATATATATACTTTTAAAGAAATTGATTCCTTAGCAATTATGTAGTTCAGTTGTTATCAACTTTAGACTAAATTATTGAACCTGTGGTTTCTAATATTTCTCCTTACATCTATATCCCACAATGAAATTGAGAGATATTCATTGAAAACAATGCTGAACTCCAAGATTTTGGAATAAACATAATTTGGTAGCAAAAGTATGTTGTATACATGCTCCCATATACCAAAGAACAATAAAGACAGGTGCTTGTATTCTGATTTTATTTTTCAAACAATGAAAACAGTTACCTCTCCATCCTCAGTCTTTGAAACCCACATATTTTATTTTTCAAAGTATTTTTGACATGTTAATATTACTTTTTTCTAATTGACATTTATTTTCAGTATACAGTGGAAATATCATGAATATACATAATCACTCATTTATTTGTAAAGGGCCACATTTTGCTGCTAAATTTCCAGGTGCACAATCATTGAACTGTACCATTAGAAAGGACACAACTATAAAAAATGTAAATGCATTATTGAAACTAAAATGGAATAGAGATTAATTAAATCTAAATGAACATTGTTTTGGGGAAAGAATATGGAAAATTGTTCTATACTCTATCACTAATGCTCTTTCTCTGTGTGTGTGTGTGTCTCTCTCTCTCTCACACACACACACATACACACAAACACACAGAGAGAGGGGGGGGGAGAGAGGCACAGAATAAGTATGAGTGATCTCAGAGTTATGACCATAAATGTGTAAACATCATACATATATCATTTTTTCCTAAATAATGTTCTTATTAAATAAATGCAAATGTATTTTTACTTGGGTGAAAGTAAGAACAATTTATATGTTATTTATATTTTGCAATCATGAATAGGAGGTAAAAAGATACAGCACAAATATGCATATAATTGATATCAAATATAGTATTGTACTACATTATATTCTGTGCCCAGTGACTGCTTTCTAACTGTCACTACCGTAGCTTTAGCAATGATGATGCAGTGATACAGTATATCAGTCTATAATTGTGTTGCCAGGAAAAGTCCATCTTGTCATGTGATGTATTGTAAAATTACTGCGCTATCCAAAAATAAGATTCTTTTTACCTTATTATTGTAAATGTGATGTCATTTGATTCAATTATGCATTGGATAATAGCTTTGCTCTGTTTGATATAGATTCCACAGTGTGACTGCACAAGTTCCTACCCCAGAAAAATAAGTTTTCCTTAATTATGGGGAGAATTCTAGCCATTTACATTAGTACAAAGCTACAGAGAGTCTTTGATATGTTTTTAGGAACTCTGTGATCACTGGCCTTCCATTCAGTGCACTGTCAGGGGCATCCCCATGTCTCTATTTAAAATCCCTATATATCTAAAAGAATTTTGCATTCAAAGAAAGATGTTTATGTCAAATGAGGTTGAACTGCATATCTGATTTCTCTATCTAAATGTCAACAATTTAATGTTGTTCCTCTGATTCCATTTGCATGAATTAATTATGGATGATTTAGATCGGCTTAGCTAGGATTAAAAAAATAGATCTATAAAGCTTCCAGGCGCTTATATGGCATTACACATAAGCTACTAGGATAGCTTTAATTTAGCTTCATTACTATAAGGAGGCAGGGGAATATTCTAAACAATTTCATGTCTTGATGTCTGTTCATTTGTTTGTTTGTTTAAACAAATGACTACTGGATTTAGTAGGATAAAGTGTTACTCAGAAATATTACATAACACAGGTATCTTTTCACAGAGTTACACCTGACTGCAGCCTCCTGTAGTGTGAGCAGTGGTAAGTGAACTGCTTCTGTGCCGTTTGCTGACTCTGTCAGATCGAAATTCAGCTCAATAACATTTAAACTAGTTCCCATTTGAAAGATTTGTCTTACAAAACTCTAAAAATGCTCTGAACATGCGTACATTGATTTTGTTGCTGGAATCTCCTGAGCTTTGAAGAAACAGCAAACTCTATGTGCAGGTGGGAGAGGCATTGGCTGCTCAGTATTAAAGAAGGAAGAGAAGATTAAGATTTTCTGTTTGGCTAAAACCAAGCCACTCTGTGATACATAAGGCTATAATTGGTATGGATATCATTTCACTTGATACTGTCAAACAAGTTAAATGGCAGGTCCTTAGGAAAAGTGGGACTTATATATAAATAGAATTAGGTTAGTAAAATATTATTTTATGCTTAACTAGAACTACAAGTTTAAGTCATTAAGTATATACAGAGTTCAGTGCTTATGAACAGCTTATGTTCCGGGAGGCTCTTCGTATGTCTGTTTTGTTCAAGTCCAACAAGCATAAAAAATATGTGCAGGTCTGTTATTTCCTTTCATGGGTGGCAGTCTAGTGGGCTTTGTGTGGTGGTGGGGGAGAGGAGGAGGTGAGGAGGAATTGGGAAAGTGTGGGAACGGGTTGGTTTCTGGCATGCCATAATAGAAGCTGCCCTTTCCTGCTTTCTTCCAACTTTCTTTCTCATCTTCTGCTGTCCTCCAGGGTTTTGGGGCAATGCTGCTGCTTGTGGGGGGTGAGAAGTATGCATGGTCTATCTGCAACTCTATCCTAGAACATCCCAGTGATCCAAAGTTCATGGAAGGAGTTTGTTTTCAGTGTGCTGTATATGTATATTGCATGACAGAAGCTGGCCCCTTTCCACCATCTCCTGACTTTGGATGTGACATTCTTATTGGCAAAAATTCACAACTCTTAAGTTCATTAGTAGAGTACTCTCCATATAGTTATTTATCATTAGATAAAGATTTTATATACTGATATGCCTTATACAGTGGTTAATAAATTATTATTATTTACATTTTTGAGTTGCTTTTAAGCATTATTTTTTATGCAAAAAAAGCACAATAGAGTATTTTAAAGTACTGAGTGCTTTGGCATTTGCTAATTCAAGTTAGGAGTCATTTAAAGTTTAATTCCATCCCATTTAATTCTAAATTAAAGTACTAGAACAGTGGTGGCAAACCTATGGCATGGGTGCCAGACGCGGCACTTGGAGCCCTCTCTGTGGGCACATGCACCGTTGCCCCAGCCATGCCTCCTCCCATGGCCCCCTCCTCACCAGTAGCCCCCGGAGAAGAATCGCCCCTGGGCATGGCCCACATGAAGCAGCGCAGCCAAGGATATGGTAGCTGGGCAGCAGGGACAAGACTCCACCCTTGCGCCAGATGATGCTGCGGGGCACAGGCAGAGGGTGCGGGCACCATAGTGCTGCTGGGCTACCGGGGGATCTGTGGTGGGCTGTGGAGGTGGTGGTGGCCCAGTGGACACGGCGGAGCGGGGACAGGGGTGGGAGGGACAGTTTTTGGGCACTCGGTCTCTAAAAGTTTCGCCATCACTGTACTAGAAGAACACATCATGAAAATAGGTAATTATCATAAACTTACACATAAACATGTAAGAAAGAGAACATATGAATTTTTCATTGCATCAGAAGTAATACCAATGTTTTAGATACTATGGTATGACTATATAGAGAATGCATAAGACCTTACCAATCTCATGTCTTAAATAGAGTATTGGAATGAAGTGCATATAGCACCCTGAATACAAAAGAATAATTTTATATCTTGTGACACATGCCTTACAATTGTGTGAATATGTGCATCATAATTTAAATAAAACAATATAATGATTATGTGAAAACTTTAATTGAGAGATAGCTAACCAAGGAATAAATAACCAAGGCAGAAAACAGCTTGTTAAACAATATATGCATATCTAAAATCAAGTCTTATCATCAGTCCCTTGGGATACACACACACACACACACACACACACACACATGATAGTAAAACTATAAACACACAAACATATATACAGAGAGAGAGAGACAGAGAGAAATAGTGATGAAACACATTTGCAAGAAGAATGATCAAAGTTGATAAGATAAATGTCATCTAATTTTGGGAAATAGATAACGTTTCAATCATTTGTAAGAAATCAGTTGTTTTTGCCTTGTGGGCACACACTGGCTACATTTCCATTGTTTTCCAAATTGGTTTATCATCAAAATAGATCTGCTTTTCCAATTATGAGAGCCCATTCCAGAAACATGATGTCTGAAAATCCAGGAGAAAGGGGGAAACAGACTGGGAAGCACATACCATTAAAAAGATTAAGGCTGTCTCCCAAGAAAAAATAGCTAGTTAGGTACCTTTTCCTTCTTCCTTCTTCAGTGTTGGTATGGGTACATGGAAAAAATGCAAAATTCATAGATTAGAGCTCAAATATTTATATTTAAAAATATATATTTCTTTTTTATCAACATGGAGAATTATTATAAGCTCTTGATAAAACAATATGTATTCTAAGATTGGCTAAACCTTACACAATGTATGTAAGCAGATGACATTCTTTTTATATTAAGTCGAGGTAATCCTCGACTTATGACCACAGTTGAACCCAACATTTCTGTTACTAAATGAGACATTTGTTAAATGACTCTTGCCTCATCTTATAACCTTTCTTGCCACAGTTGTTAAGTGAATCATTGCAGTGGCTAAGTTAGTAACACGGTTGTTAAATGAATCTGGCTTCCCCATTGACTTTGCTTGTCAGAAGGTTACAAAAGGTGATCATATAATTCTGGGACAATGCAACCGTCATAAATATGAATCAGTTGCCAAGAAGCCTAGTTTTGATCACATGACCATGGGGAGCTCTGATTTAGAAGAATTGACATGGCATACCATATTTGGGTAGGACACAAAATGGTATCTGGATTAAAATTTGGAAAGTGTGTATAGACATGCTGTATCTTTTATAAAAGTCTGATGCAAAGAGATCTGTCTATGATGTATTGAGGGTGATTCTAATAGAAGTAAGTTTCTGCTATGTGTGAGTGATATATTCATAGTGTAATGAGTTAAAGCTTGTTTAGAATATAATTTCTTCAAGATGTTTAAAGAATGTTTTAAGAAATAAATTTTGACATTTTAAGTTTAAACCTTATTTACCTCACATATTTTTCTGTTATATTGTTTTTATATCATCATTTTCCTAACCTTCCTAACCTCCATAAATACTGACGATCTATTCTACCAATCTATATAGCTATTTGGTTTCATTTCATACAAAAGTAAACGCCTCCTACTCCAGCACAGTGCTTAATATTTTATATATACACAGGTCAATCAGTTAGCTGAAAAGCCTTTTAACAAGGGTTACTTCCATGTGGTCATGCTCTTATGTTTTCATAGTTCCTTTACCCAACTAGACAGAGCTAAAGATAGAAAGCTACAGTGGAGGGGAGAATTCTGTTCGCCAATAACATGTCTCTCTCCAGAGAAAGTACATATATCATTAGTTTTAGTGCTTTGCAATTCTTCAATATGTACCATTTTTTAGAAAATGCATGTGTACATGGAGTATTCAAAATGTAAATACGTTTTTATAATGTAAATCCTGATTTTAATGACTGTTTTTAATCTCCTTGATATAAATTAATTCACATTAAATTCTACACTGAAGATTTAGAAACACAATTCACAAAAATGACCATAAAAAAGAACACAAGGTGTGAGCCTGAGAAATTAAGTGCTCTTAAATCCCATTGTAATTAATAGGATTTAAGTATAAAACTAAATGCTCAAGTCCTTTTAATAATGATAGGATCAAAGTGTATTTAATTTTTTCTGGAATACTCCCAAAGCTAGCATTCTATAATTAAAATGAATTTTTATAGTGTTTGTAGAAAATCAGAGGGATCAGTGATAACTTAAATATAAAGTCATTTTCTTCAAGCCTTATAGATGAAAAAAATTTCTATTCAACAGTGATTGAAGTAAGAATATTCTGAAGTTTTGCCTTAACCATTTTATGGACTGACACACAGAAAATGATTAGGTAATAAGCAAATTAACATAAGGTATTGTTGATTTTCTCTATAAACTTTTCTGGCTATAAAAAAAGAAACCATGAATAGGTACAAGAAAAACTGGAATAAATAAATACAAAACCATTTAGAGATATTTCCAGCTACCCTTGTTGCACTTCAAAAACATTATAGTATGGTCTAGGACAAAGTTGATATATGGTACTTAATGTTCTTTTGAGTTCACAATAAGAGATAAGCAGCAATTGTCTTTCTTTATCTTTAAGCATACTAATGTAGGAAACCATGCATCCTTAAAAAAAGTTGAAGATAAATCTCTTAAAGCTAAGAAAATAATCTTTCTCTTTAATTGTAAAACAGTACAGTTTAATCGATTTATATGTTTATACCTAGTATACAAACATGTTTAGACTCCTTTTAATTCACATACCTTTCGTGCTTGTTTAGTTCTCCTTATATTCCATTTAAATGTTGGGAAAAATAAAACAGAATGTGTTCAGACTGCTAATACATATTCAGTATTCTGAGTTAGTTCCAAAATTAATATATCAAAAACAAATCCAATGTAAATTTGACTTGTGATGTGTTCACATGGTATATTAGTATAACTGCTGCACCAAATATATATTAAAATTTTGTTGATATGTCCCTGTAAGAATGTTCTCCAGGAATGCATTTGTATGTGTGTGTGTGTGGGTGTGTGTTTTATATATGTTTTTCATATTTATGAATTCAAAAAAATATACAGTTCTTTTCTATATAGTAAATATTTATTTTAAAATTTTACAATTCACTGTAATAATATGCTTGCTTTTCTGATCAAGTTGAAGACTAATTGTGATTCACTGCATCATTACTCAAAGGTGGTACCTACAGGATTTGTAATAGAAAACTAAGATTTGAGTCCTTATGCACATTTATACATTACACGTAATTCTCATTCTAATATTTACTATTTACTGGCAAATAAGCACATCCTTCAAACTTCAAGATGCATTATAATACACCTATGCAACATGTATTCACCCACCCAATTTTTTTATGTAGAAAGACTGTAAAATTATATGTGTGTGTGCGCGCGCATGTGCAAGTGTGTGTGCATGTATGTATGCATGTGTATATATATATATATAAATGCAACATATTAAATTTCACAAGCAATATAATAAAACAACATTCTGTTAAATGCTAAATAAATAATTAGTCATATATTAATTTAAATATTAATTTAAAAAGACAGCAGAAATATATGTACATCATAGATACAATATAATACAACAATAACTATTTATTAGAAAATACATTTTTGTCAGGTGTATTTCTGGACTTAATGTAGGCTTCATTTCAACAGATTTGAAAAAGAAATCATAAAAGATTACCTGCCTATATTTCTTAAAATTCCTTTTGTTTGCTGTGTTAGCTGTGTGCCATTCATTCCTTCATCTTGCAGCATTATACGCTGCGAAAAACTAGTATGCGAGTTAAAGCCTGATGACGCTAACGAATCCGAGCACAAATGACTGAATCAATAGAAAACCAGCCACTGCTGTTTAAGTGTATCGATAAATGTACCTTTATTTTCTCTTGAATGGATAAGTGTCGCAGTTAAAAGTCCTATAGATCTCTTAATTGAAAGTTAATTTTAAATCAATAAAGAGAGTCATTTAAATATTGATCAACTCTTTCTACAAGAATTGTTAGCTGATTTTTTTTTGCAACAACTTTGTTTAAATGCAATCAATACCCCACAATCAGTGCATTCCATAAAAAAATTGACAGATGTTCCCAAAATGCCTGCTAGGCATAAAGTTATCTGTTTCCATATACAGTATAGACATTTCACCCATTTTCAGAGTTAAATAAGGACAAAGAGGATAAATGTTATTAAATAATAGTAGAATTTAGATAAGTGGATAACTCTTCATTCCAAGATCACATTTAAAGAGCATTCTTGTATCACTTGGCAAACTACTTTGAAAACTGAAAAGATTTTCAGATGCAACTTGTAATATAGCAGAAGGATATACAGTTTTATATATAACAATGTCACAATAAGTTTCAGTTAAGTTGTAAAGTTGTCCCAATGATACAAAATAAAAAAGTAGATTATAATACATTTTATACCTCCAAACCTCTCAATATGCATTCTTGTCAGTTGATCTGGGAGGTAGGTTAATGTTATTATCTCCATGTTGCATAAGGAACTGAAAGATTAACAGTGTGTATAAAGAAATTTAGGCATATTTAACTGAACCCATAATTTCCCAATTTATAATAAGTGTTCAGATGGAGAAAATGCAGTTAAATTTTTCATTAAATAATTTATTTGAATTAATATGTCTTTATGATAACCTACATTATAATGGATAAAAAGGATTAGAATTAATTCCCAACTGAAGTAGCTGTAAGTCTGAGAAAGTAAATAAAAATAAATTTGCATATTTATATAACTGTTCTAGAGTCATACTTATTTTTTGAGTCAGCAGTGTTATTTGAATGTCATGTTTTATTTCTTTAACAGCAAATATGCATAATTTCCCCCCTTTCAAATTCTGTGGGGATATTTGAAAATACAAATTTTCATTCTTGACACCAATGTAACTTAGACTACTTTAAAGTCCGTGGACATTAAAGATTACTGTTCTGTATTTTAAAATATAATTATGGTAAATTTAAAAAGAATTTAAAAGAAATGTTGTTTTGTATCATTGATGCATTATGCAATAATACTGCTTACATGAAACTGCAACCAACTATAATATTGAAAGATCAGTATATATTTTTGTATTTGTTGGGAGCATCTTAATATTTGATTAAGATAAATATTTTGATTAACGTTAATAAAAGTCAGTGTCAGTTGCTACAACTGTAAATGAAATCTTTAGCGATACATGTTATTGTCTAGACAAGAGCAAGAACCATTTTTCATATGGAAGATAGAAAGAGAAAGGACTTTATGTCCTTGTTTCTACGTTTTTGTGCTAGAGGTTGTAGTCAGAATAAAAATATGTTATATATAATGAAGAAATAAGGAATCTAGTTGATTTTTAAAAAATATGAAAACCAGTATATTTTTCATACCTAGAAATTTTCTACAACTATTGTAGAAAACATTATTGTATTTTTGATAACCTGTTGTCTCCAATTCCACCATTTGAGTATATTGAAAAATGGCAACTGCCACAGAACATTACATTGAAGTTGTTTTTCATTCAGTCCGTCCAATAATCTTAATATCCTATACCATTCCCTTCCTCCAGAAGACCAACCGTTGTCCTCCTGTCAAAATCTGTTTATCTCACCCTTGTGTGCATAGTGGTGTGTTTTTATGTAAGGTTTGAAGAAATTGTTTACTCCTGTTATAGTCAAATGAAAATTGCCCGTTTAAAAGTTGTAATGTTGAGTCTATAGGAACACATATGCTGTCATCTCTTTTCTCTACCCCTGGAAAACATTTGTAGTTTTCATTTCCTTTTGGGGGGGGGTGTATTGGATAGGCAACAGTTGTGCACTTTCTGTTGCATTATTTCCATTGTGAAAATCATTTGTTTCCATAACAGATCTCAGTTTCAGTTTAGAGAACTGTATTGAGTTTCTGTGCAATATTGCAAAGAATTAGAAGTCACTCCTGAAACATTTTGCTATCATTGGTTCAGTAAATTTGTGGCTCTGAATATGTAGCATTGTTTCTTAATCTATTTTTTTTCCTGAACTCTCTTGTTTCAATTTACCATGTTAGAAAATACATGTTATAATTAACAGTTAAAAGAATGGGAAGATAATAGTTCATATACATACAGGTTCGGTTTCTGAAGATTCTGTTTCAAAGATTGGTCTTAAGATGTGTGACTGATAGATCTTATTTGTCTGATAGAGTAGACCAGGCGAAATAGAGCTACAGCTGGTTACTTCATTAGGTCCTCTCATTGATTGAACCCTGCTGAAGTGATGCAGCAGGCTCCTGAGATAACTGCTGGTAATAGAACAAAATGAATTCTTATCACAGAGATTGGAAAGGCCATTAACCCTGGCCTACAATGCTTTTCAGAGGTCACAGATAGGAAGCCAAGCAGTGGCTGGGAAAACTGTTTTCTGTCTAACTACAGGTCACGTTAGAGGGGTTTGTGTGACTTTTTTCACTTTTCATCTCCTGTGCAGATGAATCTGTAATTTCAATAGATGTTAATAATAAGGTGTAAATTTCACATTCAAAGGTAAAAAGGACACAGGTTTTATTTCAATGCATGCTTAATAAAAGGCTATTGTTACTGGGATATTTACTGCCAAGATTGGCTAATATTTTTCTTATATATAAGCTGAAAGGGGAATGCATTACTGACTTTTATTTTTAAAAATGGCATGGTTCGCATGAAATACCTTTTCTTCCTAGATGAAAGCTATAATTGCCTGCCTCCTTTCTTGCTTTTGCCAGCAAGTTCATCTGTGAGTTAGTGTGAGACCTGTTTGCCTTTCACCTGGTTGAGGGGGATATATATCTAAGTAACAGTCCTATAATTTACATTTAATGCAACCTTTCAATTGACCAGGACCCACAACCTAAGCCCTCATCTCACAGCAGTGGACTTTCCCACATTTGTCAAGTCAATGCCATTCTGGGATAAGCTGGAAGAAATCATCCATTTAAAGCCTGTGCAGCAAATGACATTTTCTCTACCCTCAGTGACAAATTTACTGAGGGGATCTAAAAAAGAGAATTTTGTCGTTATATGTTTCAGAAGAAACAATCTAGTTTAAATAGAAGTGACCCCTGTTTCATAAATTACTAGATGCATCTTCTCTTCTCCTGTTTTGCAAAAAGGAATAATTTATATATTATTTTTTATTTTAAAAAATAAGCCTATGTTTGTGCTTTAACTCCAAAGCTTTTATTTAGTGAAAGATTTCATTATAGATCTGTTTTCACTTACGGAAATACTAAAGGCTTTAAATTATAATCATTACTAAACATAATTCTTTCAATGCATCGTAAACAGATCTTTCCTATCTCATTTATGAAAAATGTTAAATTATAATGCAGATGCCTGCATAATGCAGGTTTAATTTTAAAGAAGGTTATACCTTAACACCTCTTCTCGCCTTTCTGGATGCTTTTATTACACTGGTACACTTTTGATTTGGAGGGAAGAGGGCAAGGGATACACAACAGGAAATATTAAGATTAAGAGTAGAAGCAATCCCTTATGCTTTAAAAAAAAGCTACAGGTCACAGTTAAAACTGGTGGCAAAATACTCAGCTGTTAAGTGTTGCTCAAATCAAAAAGAGATAAATCAATAGAAAGAAAAGAACCATCAAGTACACAACAACAGAAGGAAGCAACAAAAGAAGTACCAATTGGGGGAAAAAAAGCATTTATAAAGGAAGGGAAAGAAAAAAAACAAAGAAAAGAAAACCAATGTTCTGAAGATAAGAATGGCAATTAAATGGCATTTGAGGCAGCATGGAAGGGCATAAAAGAAACAGATTTTGCATGACTGAAAAGTTGAGAAACAGCAGTACTGATGGAGTGCCAGGTACAGAGCACTGAAGTACCATCTGCAAAATCTCCAGTCAGTTGCTCTCTGGGGAAAAATACATTCACCAATTGATCCTAAACATCAGAGTTTTAGGCAAATCTACGTTGGCAGTCATAGTTTTGCAGTCTCTCTATCTTGTGGAAGCCTGAATTTACTAGCAGTAAAAGCAAACAGATCTCCAAAGAAAATTTTGTACATGCTGTAGAAGGCCTGTGGTCGAGAATATAGGAGCTTGCTCCCATTTGGGGTCTTTACACCTGGACTTGGCTGGCTGTATTTTCAGGATTGCTCCACAGGTCAGTTTGGAGAAATGTGTTGCCCAGTGAATTAGTGCCTTTATCATCATCTGAATTAACAATATGACCATGGCAATGTGGTTGATGGACTTTATCAGTTTTGGTTCCCCACGTGCTGTTTTCTGACAAGAACTGGATTTTGAGTGGAGTCTGGCATATTTGGGGGGGGGGGGGTAAAGCCAGAGTTGGGCTTCAAATCTCCCAGTTTTATTTGGGCTTCCCAATTCCAGTTGAGAATGGAGGGACAGTCAAGGGGAGGGGATCAAGTGGACAGTATGATAGAATGTTGTTGAATAGGATATCTGTGTGGCTGTTTAAAGCCCTGCATTAGATGGTACAGATTCTTCTAGGTGAGTGAGAGACATCATGTGGAAATGGGATCTCCATTATGATGGGTTGAGACTGAGGATGGCCAAAGTAGGTTCAATGCTTCATCATATCCCTTCTTTCATCTCTTAGATCTCATACCAGGAGTTAGGATTCATATGCTGCTATTTAATCACATATATGCCTGTTATAAGACATTCTTCATCCATGATTATGAATGAGAGGGCAAGCCTGGCCTGCATTACAAAGGTTGAAGATTCTCACTCAGAACCTGCTCACCTGAGTTTCAGGTTTTAGCAATAGATTTAGACTTGTATACCGCTTCATAGTACTTTACATCCCATTCTAAGCTGTTTACAGAGTCAGCATATTGCCCACAGCAATCTCGGTACTCATTTTACCGACCTCAGAAGGATAGAAGGCTGAGTCAATCTTGAACTGGTCAGTATCTAACTGCTGGTAGTTGGCAGAATTAGCTTGCAATACTGTATTCTAACCACTGTGCCACTATGATTTTGCATAACATCTTTGGGAAGAGGAGAAGGTTACTATTGTCATCCACAAGTATTTGTTGGTATCAAAATCCACTACTGCACAGATAGCTGCATATAGGATCTTATTTATTAATTGGCTTTTGCACCTTTGTACTATCCCCCATGCTGTATAGCAGCATCCCTGCCAGGTCTACTTGACCTGATTTCATCCCCCTGCTAATAATGTTGGCGAACAGCAAGTTACTTTCCCTTGCTACATGGTATCGACCAAGCATGGCTGGAGTTCATGGCTGCCCTGACAACCATGAACCTTATGCAATATTCCAAGTGCCCAACACAGATGACAGGTCACACCCTAGATCTGGCTTTTGCCTCAGAGAAGACACAATGTAATTTCAAATGGAAGGCACTGAACTTCAGTCTTTGTCATGAACTACTCTGATTGCTGTGGTGTTCTCTAGTGCAATCCCTTTCTACAATGAGGAATATACTATCTGATAGGTCTGCTAGATGGTTCCTGCTGGTTTTCAGAGAACTGTGGGGTTATTTCAGAAGGATATATTAGGCAATACCTGAAACTTTGGTTGCCCATTATAATTAAGGAGCTTCTGAGGTGTTGGACTGGTCAGCTTTAGATTAACTGAGTAGCTCAGGAGATGGTGTGAGACTTTATATATCTGGAATGTTGCTGGAAGAAGACCTACCACAAGTCTGACCAGAAATTGGTACCAGGTCAAGGTTGATGCTATGCAATGGTGACTTGACTCTCTCTCTCTCTCTCTCTCTCTCTCTCTCTCTCTCTCTCTCTCTCTCTCTCTCTCTCTCTCTCTCTCTCTCTCTCTCTCTCTCTCTCTCTCTCTCTCTCTCTCTCTCTCTCTCTCTCTCTCTGTTGTGTTGTGTCTATATTTATATCTATCCTTCCTATCTATCTATCTATCTATCTATCTATCTATCTATCTATCTATCTATCTATCTATCTATCTATCTATCTATCTATCTAACTGTCCCTTCAGTTCAAGACTAATTGTCTGTACCTGTACCAAACAGATGATTCAATGGATATGCTGAGCCCAGTGCCTGAGGGTGTCATGGTTTGAATAAGGTGGAGCAGATTAAATCATTCCAAGACAGAGTGATAGAGTGGCTCAAATGTTACAAAGAAATTTCATCTTTGACTTTAATTAAGCTTACATTCCCCCATCAGACATGGTTCAGTATGAGGACTAGATCTCAGCAATGACTGAGAAGGGTTTTTGCATAATTACATCTTATGTACCAATAGAAATAACTTGCCAGGCAACTGTCATTTGAATTATTGTTTGCTATACATGCTATACGCGGCACTATCCTTGAAGAATATCTGTAAACTATAAAATATCTGGAAGCTACAGGCAGTGATCTTTTGATTTTCTTTCATGTGACTGATGCTTTTGGAGCTGCAATAGTTACTAGGCAGCTTCCAGGTGCAATTCAAGGTATTGGCTATAATCTTTAAAGCCTTATATGGCTCAGAACCCAATTTTCTGATGAGCTGCCTTTTCTTGTATTCATCTAATCAGATCAAATAAGAACCACACCTTCCAAGTCCCATCCTTATATCTGACAGAGCTTCTTAAGTGGACATTATCAGTGGCTACCTCCACTCTTTGGAATGCACAGTGGAAATTCGATCGGGGCCATCTTCCCTACGAATCAGGAAAGCTGATTCTATGTTGCAGAAGGGCAGGGGTGCTCTTGGACTGGAATTCACCTGATATTTTTATTGGTTGGTGCTTATTTTTTGTTTTTTATATGCTTTCATGGTCTTTTTTTAATGTTTACAATATTTTATTAAGTCTGAGGGAATGAGTGCTATACAAGAAACATAAATAAATAAGTTTGTATGATGCACTAGAACACATGTGAAAAATATTCCTATTTGTGTCAAAATAATAATCATATAACAATCAATTATTGCTTCCCTTTGTTCTGAGAGAGGACTCTTTAGATAGTTTGATCATTGTCCTTTATATCAGGGGATTATAAACCTTTTACCTCCCTTTTATGTAATTTTAATTCATGGATCTCCACTAAATAGAAACAGTAAAATGAATACAAATGAACAATGAAAAACAATACAATGAAACTTTGGGAATAGTGAATTTATTGTAACAATGTACAACTAAAAAGTTCTTCCCACCCTTCCCCTGAATTCTCTTTGTACCTGCCCAATAAAGGTACAACTCACAGTGTGGGAAGCCCTGTTTTGACTTTTCCTTTGATGTGGTATAGTAGAGGTAGTCCTCAACTTATAACTATTCATTTAGTGACGTTCAAAAAAGTGACTTATGACTGTATTTCACACTTAAAACCATTGCATCCCCGTGGTCACGTGATCAAAATTTAGATGCTTGGCAACTGGTTCAAATTTATGACAATTACAGTGTCCTGAGGTCAGGTGATCATCTTTTGCAATCTTCTGACAAGCAAAATCAATGGGGCAGCCAGATTCACTTAACAATTGTGTTCCTAACTTAAGTTGCTGGAGCGATTCACTTAACTGTGGCAAGAAAGCTTATAAAATGGGGCAAAACTCACTTAATGGTCTCGCTTAGTAACAGAAATTTTGGGCTCAAATGCAGTTGTAAGTTAAGGACTACCGGTAGTTAATCAAGCTACTTTTAACATTACTGGATTTTATTTTTTTAGGGATAAGTTGTTTTGCTCTCCAAGATGTAAGAAAAATTTAAAAACATTGACAGGTTCACTTTTATCCCTTAGTGTCTAGGCTTCTAGATTACTATATATTTTGATCTGTTTCTTAAATTAGCAAAGAATAGTGTATATTTAGCAATTTCATTTTATAGTGACTGTGTAACTGAAATATCACATTTTCTGCCTTTTCCCTGTTGTTTCCTTTGCATCTAGTTGTAGATTGTTAACTATTTGGAAAAGGGGCTTTTACATATGCCAATATATGAATAGACACCATAGTATTGATAGTAATAATAAAATCAGGACTAACAGCAGCAATAGGAAAGAAAATTGAGTTACTAGGGTCTGTGCATTCTCAATAGTACCGAGAACTCCATTTTACTGATAAAGAACATTATAGAACAAAAGACTACAAACTAGGTTTGTTTGTTTGTTTGTTTTGAAAGAATGGCTCAGGAAATTTACTGTGCCAGTTTATGAGACATTTATTAAACTTCTTGGAGAATTGTTGTCTAGTTGATACTACACATCTGGAAGGATTATCCAAAACTAAAAACCATGTTCATATTGTCCAGAAGAAAGATGGCAGAAATAATAATCTTTTCTGTAAGAAAGAAGGAAAAGTTAGTTACCTCTCTTATCTGTTAAATACTACTCTTGATTATTCCTTTTTTGTCAGCTATGAAACCTAAAGCATAAATAATACATGTCCACTGAAATACTTCTGATTTTTGGGAAATACAATATTAAATATTAAAAGGATTTTCTTCTAATGCTTCTAATAGTACAAAAAGTTTTTAGGAAGAAAGAAGGTGAGGTCTATGTTACAAACTTTTATTGTAGCAGCATGGTACAAACTATTATTTGATAAGATTGTATTAGATCTTTGCAAAAACAAAATACATGAAGTAAGGAGAAAAAGTAAAAGAATGCCTGAAACGTGGGGTTAGTCAATTACAATTACAATTCCAGTCTTTGAAAAAGATATTGAGTCAGATTGGCTAATTTGAATGGACTCTTAGAGCCTGGAAAAGAAGAGAGCAGTTTATAAAATATTACAGGACACCTGCACATTCCTCCCATATCAAGGACGCCAGTAGTAACCTCCTCATTGCAGTCACAGAACCTTCACCTGAATTAAGTTATTGACAAATTTGGTGCTAAAATATACATGTCCAGTTTTCAAGATTATATACACTAACCCCTTTTAAAATCTGGTCAATAAGAATCTAAGAATCTAGTATTCTTGGTGGTGAGCAGCTAAGCTATCCCTCTCTATTAGTTAACTACCATAAGTAAATTATGTGCTATGCATCTTTATGTAAGGTTTGCTGATTGAAGGATTGCAGTGAAGGTATTAGCTGATAGACTTGTAATGAAAACATACACAAAAATAATATTTTTTGTTTTTACTTGATATTCACTGAATCATGCCCAAAATAATACCAATAATCAGCTATCAAAGAACTGTAACAATGAATGTTTTTGGGTGGACATGTGAGTTTATAGTATCATTTGATCTCTTTTACCACTTGAAGTCCATTGCAATTACATTATCATCATCATATCTAGCGTTTTGAAAAATAAGCCTAAAATAACCTTAAAATGACAGGTGTATGCATTTTACTAGTTAACCAATCTACTTTTATGAAAATTGCTAAATTCTGCTCATTTGTGATTGCTGTTCAAAGCTGCTTTGTTTGAATTATGGTCAAGTGTGGAAGATTTTGTTAGTTATGGCTTGCACAGAAGGTTACAATATTTAATGTTTTCCACTGACTTCTGTCTCCCATCTTGTTGTCTTGGTTATTAATCCCTACTTGCTTAATTTTGGTCTTTAAAATAAAAGCAAAAGGCAGTGTGCTGGGTTTACAAGGAATAATTTGAGACATATAGTGAATGATGTTTTAATAAAGTAGATTTACCAAAGAATTCATTTATTTTTCTCATCTCATACCTTTATTTATTCAGCAGAGTATTTTTAAATTCTTTTTGCGTAATTTAAATTTCTTTTTTTTGTCTGTTATTTATTCAAAAAAATAGCTTCATGTGTATTCATGTATACATTTCCTTGTATAAAAGGAAAGAAATAATTTTGAATTAATTAGTATTTAAAATTCAGTGGGAAATGATACACAGTGGAAGTCAAAAATCCTGAAGCAGTTATAGTCTGTGAATATCACATCAGAGGCTTCTGCAAAAGGGTCAAGTGGGAAAAACAGACTCTCAGTCTTGGGACACAAGCTCCTTCTGTTTTGTACATTTGTTCAATCAATCAGAATAGAGCTGGAAGAGACCTTGGAGGTCTTCTAGTCCAGTCCTTTGCTCAAGCAGGAATCCCTATATCATTTCAGACAAGTGGTTGTCCAGTCTTTTCTTAAAAACATTGAGTGATAAAGCACTCACAACCTCTGAAGGCAAACTGTTCCACTGGTTAATTGTCCTCACTGTTAGGAAGTTTCTCCTTAATTCCAGGTTGCTTCTTTCCTTAACTAGTTTCCATACATTGTTTCTTGTTTTGCCTCCTGGTGCTTTGGAAAATAAATTGATCCTCTCCTCCTTGTGGCAGCCTCTCAAATATTGGAATACTGCTATCATGCCCCCCCTAGTCCTTCTCTCTGGACTGGCCATTCCCAAATCCTGCATCTGTTCTTCATAGGTTTTAGTCTGCAGGCCTTTAATCATCTTAGTTGCTCTTCTTTGCACTTTTTCCAAAGTCTCAACATTTTTGTAATGTGGTGACCAAAATCAGATGCAGTATTCCAGACATGGCTTTCTAAGGCTTTATAAAGTGGTACTAATACTTCACGTGATTTTGATTCTATGCTTCTGTTTATACAACCAAGGATTGTATTAGCTTTTTTGGCTGTGCCGCACAATGGTGACTCATGTTTAAGTGATCGTCCACTAGGACTCCAAGGTCCCTTTCACAATTCCTGTTTTTGTTACTGTTGTCACATTGCATGCATGTAGAAAGTGGCAGAACTTTTGATGTATGTATCAGCGATGCCTCTGTGCCACATATGATCTAAGAGAAGTACCTCTTTGGCATCTATTTAAAGAACCAATTTTTTTATCCTATAGCCATTTAAAGTATTGTAGAATTGAACATTTGATTATGGGTAAAATATTCCACTATAACAGAAAAAATGGGCTTATTTGTGAGCTTTCATTTAACAGACATTCATTCCCTAACAAAATGCCAATATAAACTAATTTATTATATTTCCTCTAGTATGCGTTTCTCAATGGATGCAACAGAAAATGGAGTTGCTTCTCTCCATACAATCAGATTCATGGTATCATGTTATGTTGAATACTAGATTTTGCTTTATAATTTGATGAAGCATTCCTTTCAAAGAGCAGTTAGGAAAAGTTGACCTGGTAAATGAAGATTTGAAATCAGAAAGCCATTTTGTAATCTAGAAGACAAACTTCTCCAAAGTAGCTTACTTTGCTACCTGCATTAACAATAGGCTTCTGAATCAGGGAAAGGGAAGATTAAGTGTCCTGAAGTTCACGTGATGTGAATGTATTTGGAGAATATAAAGCATTTGATGAAATATGGTATTATCAACTCTCTGGGTTAAAGACAGAATGCAAATAGAGGACAATTTCAGGCACAAAAAAAATAAAATAAAAGAGATAGATGTAAATGTAGAGCAGGAATAAAGTCAAATAGGACTAGTCAAGTCAAGGAGCAGAAGGCCGAAAAATCCAGAAGCAGCTATAAATTCAAAAATAGGCAGTTGCATAGCAATGATATGATCTTGCAAGGCTGAGGATTTTGTGTGAAGAGTAAAAATGCAAGCAAGGAACATGTGTTTTCAACTTAACTGGCATCTGTCATATTTTAATTAATTGCTTGTCTATTTCTTTAATTGCTACAATAGATTGCACAGGTTTAAAAAATAGCATGTCTAACCTGCCTGCACATGGAGGGAAGCCTATTCTGACGGTTATCTTATCACATGGAAATATAAATAATATATAATTTCTTAGAAAGATTGAAGAGGGCTTGCCAATCATAGTAATTTTAATTGTGGTATAATTATATTTTTAAATTTTAATGTTTTAATTATCAGCACATAATGGTAATATATTTGTGAATTAACTTAATTTGTATTTCTATTCAAATGTAAATTTAGTGCATAGCAATATTTTTGATAATAAATAACATTTTCTCTGCTTTACTCAATTTCTTCAGATCTTGAAGAAGCATTTTGGTGCAATTTTTTTTTAAGTTCTATTCTTACAGTAATAGTTTTAATTGTGAAATGGTGTGTTACATTTAATTATTTTTGCCCTTTAAACTAAAAAGTCATGAAAGCTCTGTTCCTAAAATAAGCTGCTTAACACCAATATAGTAATAAATATTGACGTAGTATGGAACTTTATAAGGAGTATTTGTTTATAATTTCAACTTTTAAAGACATTCTACAAGATTCTATCTAGCTAACAAAGATTAAAACAATAAAAAACTTAAAACTGATTTACAATAGCCAAACTGGGGGAGATGAAACCAAATAATAACATTCAGCCTAATAGTAGATTCCGCAAAGGACCAAAGTCAGAATCTTTGGGAAAATCCAGATCTTCAGCCCTTTCTTCAAGCTGGGATTCTTGTTCCAGAGGACAGTTGTAGCTAACAGAGAAGGAATGCCTCCTAGGTCCCATGAAATGACATTGCTTAATAGATAGGACTGAAATATGTCAGGCAGAAACAATGGAAGACAGGTGGTCCTACAGATTTATTTGTTTGATTTATAGCTAAATATCTTTTCCTGTGAATGTTAGTCAAAAAGGATGCAGCTACATTGAGAAGTTACAGAGAAGTCCAGTGTTAGTTCCTTTGTGTAGTCCAGAATACTAATCTGCATTAGCTGATATATACAATTATAATTTTGTACAGTAAGTGAAATCTTTATTTTAGGTATTTAACTTTAATCAGTAATTATTAGTTTTGTATTTTATTGTGCTTTGTCTTTTTCAATGTGTGGCATTAGGCAGACATCCATAGTTATGTAATCTTTGAAGTAAAATGGATCAGGTATATTAATGGTGAGCCAGGGAGGAACCTCTAGAAATGACTTCCCTTGGATCTGACAACCCTAGCAGACAAGACAGAGAAGTTACAAAGCTGCCCTACAGAAGAGAAAATCACTGCGAAGGATTGATACCTTACAATCATTGTAGATCAGAAGTTAATTATTTCTTTGTTGTCTAGCGTCCATAATTTTGCACACACACACACACACACACACAGATGTACACACATATACACTGTAGAAATATAGAAACAGACAGATACAGATAGATATAATGTGTATGTGCTTTATATACTGTATTTGCAGCATTTACCATTCTACAGTAGTGTGTAGGTACTCATTTTTTACATTTTCAGATAAGGGTGAAAAAATTATTCTTATGGCAGGTTACATTATTTTTGTTTTTAAAATTTTGTAGCAAATAGTTCCAGTGATCTCAACTAATCTTGAAGAAACACTTAAAATGGAGACACTATGAAATCTTAGGACTTTGGTCTAAATTATTAAGTCAAATCACTTTCATAATGTTGCCAAGAAAACTATTTGGAGAAATCTGTATTGGCCTGAGGAACCTAGTGTTAATATTACAAAATATTTATCTTTCAAGTTTTATGTTCACATCTCTAACTCATTGGATAAGAAAATAATTTCTTTTAACCATTCTTAATTCAAAATTTTGATTATTTTTTTCTTCTGCTATATTGCCACTGATGATTAATACCAATTTTATTTTGCTTCTCTAAAAATTTCCCAGATTTCCTTTTCTACTTACAATTATTATTATTATTATTATTATTTATTAAATTTCTATGCCGCCCTATTCCGGGAACTCAGGGCGGCTTACAGCATTATAATTGAAACCAAAATTTCTGTTGCGAAGCAAGAGAGCTGTTAAGTGAGTTTTGCCCCATTTAAAACCTTTCTTGCCACAGTTGTTAAGTGAGTAACATAGTTATTAAGTGAATCTGGCTTCCCCATTGACTTTGCTTGCCAGAAGATCGCAAAAGGGTATCACATGACCCCAGGACTGCAATCGTCATAAGTATGAACCAGTTGCCAAGAGTTTGAATTTTGATCACATGACCATAGGATGCTTCAATGGTCGCAAGTGGACAAACGGTCATAAGTCACTTTTTTCAGTGCTATTGTAACTTCGAACAGTCACTAAACAAATGGTTGTAAGTTGAGGATTACCTACATCAGTGGTCCAATTTTGGAGTGATTTAAAGTACAAAAAAATCACCAATATTCTCCTTTGGTCCATAACAAATGCTTTGTTTTGGGTTTTTTTTTAAAGATGTAATAAAGGATAGGCAAACAGTGAGAGTTATCAGTAGAATTTAAAGATCATTAGACTCCTATAGTTGCACAAAAAAGCAGGGCTTTTTTTTCTCATAGAACGCCGCAACGGAGTTCCGGCACCTTTTTTGGATGGAACCTTGTAGGGTAGGCAAGGCAAGTTGTATGACGTGTATGAGTTCCGGCACCTTTTTTTTTTTTTAGAAAAAAAGCACTGCAAAAAAGTATGTGTATAATAATTGTGCAGACAGAAAAGGCAACAGGACCAACCCCATCTAGTCTACAGTTTATATAGTCACTAGATATATTGCATTGCTATTTATCCACATCATTTAATATATGCGTACTTTTGCAACTATACACTCACATTTGTCTTCTTTTTAAAAGAAATATTACTTTATAGGTAATACCTTTTTGATGTTTTACAATTTATGAGATGCAGAAAATTAAGTGATGATAGCTTTTTATAACTGATTGTTCTTGATTTTTAGTACATTGTCACTCTTCAGGAGTATGTAATACTTTTTACTTTATTAAAATCAATGACTTTATTAAAATCTTCCTTTAAAAAGATATTTTCTACAGATGTTCGTATACCAATTATATTCGTGTTTCTATTTTAACAGGTGTTAAAAATTAAAAATCTTATTTATTTTCTAATATCCATTTCAGTTTACCATAAGTTATTGACATAAGCATGTATAGCTTTTTCAGTTTTTAAATATAATGGATTTAGTCTAGAAATTATAATATTTAATCCTGGTTCCCATATCATACAAACAAATCCTTACTGAAGTCAACAATTAGAATTTTACTTTCAAAGAAACAGGATCATATTGGCCATACAGTAACAGCTATACATTAAACATATCTAAATGGCTTGGAAAATTTATTAAAAAGGCAGGTGACTTTATGAAAATATCAATAAAGCAGAACATGGACTATAGATTCAATTCATCCTTTGCTACAAGGGAAAATTTTAGTACATACGGAATTTTCAAAAAAAATCCGTCAAGAGCTGTTTGAAGTACATTAAAACATGGCAAAGTTAGAGGCCCTCTAAAAGTGGAGATATTTATTTGATTTAGATGTCCTGCCCTCTTTTAAAAAAAAAAAGGAAGATTGAGTGCTTAAATAATATTTGGTAATGGCTGACTAATCTAGTTGTCCTTCCAAATCCACAACATATTATTTATGCACTGACATCATCTTTTCATAAATCATAATCAGAAGAATATCTTTGAAAATTTGTAATAGTACAATTTTGCTGGAGTAATATTCTCAAAGATAATTCAGAATTATTAACCAAAGTCAAAAAAATCCATATATTAAACCTGAAGTAAAAAAAATAAAAAAGATGCTTTCAGACTTAACTTATCAAATAATAGTCTCATTTTGATAGTGGAATAATTCTAATTTCTCAGTATTCAAGTCATATCCACCATATCTTGAAGCACAAACTAAAGAATGATATAACCTTTGCTAAGCACAAGTAGAATTTCAATTTTAGTCAGACTCATTGTCTTTAACCATGAGTTTCTGGGCTAATCATACTAGGGAAGCCTCACTATCATTGTTGAAGACTGTTAGGACCAATCCCATCATTCTAGAACATCACATGAAAGACTATCTTTGCCAACTTGGACATGAATCTTATTGGTAGGACAATCGTGTGGAACATCAACAGTATCCCCAATAAATGTTATTTACCCAATAAAGGGCTCCCTAATCCACCTACCAATGATTCTGTTCTGAATTGATGGAAATAATTTGGTCAGATCTAAACAACACACTCATATACCCAGATTTCAATAATACAACTCAGATCAGCTACTTCATTTAAGTAAATGAGGTCTTATATTAAACTGACAGGGCATTTATCAGCAATATAACCAAAAAGAAGTAATCAAAAGTTTCAAAAGTTAGTATGAAACCTGTGTCCTTTAGGCCAGAGGTCTCCAACCTTTTTTGGTTGGACCGGAGGGAAGTATTTTATGCACGTGCATGTGTACACACAGAAACAGAGCAGTAAGCATGCACAATGCAAATGGGGGGGTGCTGGCACCCGCGTGACTCTGGCTAGCACTGCCCCATTTTTGCTGTGCGGCACCCTATTTTTGCCTCATGGAGCCCCATTTTTACCATGTGGTGCTCCATTTTCATAGCGGTAGCCAGCAAGCCACGGCCTGGTAGTGGCCCATGGCCAATAGGTTGGGGATTCCTTATCTAGGCCTTAGATGTATTTTCCAAATCTTTATTTGTTTATTTACCATGTTTCTACACAGCTTCAATCCTGAGACTGTTGATTGTTTTCCTATAACCATCTCTACTATCATAAATATATCTTATTCATGCCGTATCTCAAAATGAAATATAAAGTGATTCTTGAAAAGTCAGGATATTTGCTCAATAAAATAGAATTTGGATTGCTAGTTTTTAGATATTTAATTTTTAGTGGGGAAATGAAGACAATCTGAATATCATTTTAGGGTTAGCTGAACAAAGTTCCTCTTAGTAACAATCACCACCTGCTGTCTAGCAGAATCTGTGAGTCCAAGAGAACTGCCAGATTGTATTCTGGGGAATTGTAGCCTCATTAAGAATGGACACTGAAACTAATATGGATCCAGATGATTTCTGGTTAAAGAGTCACTCTGTCTTGCTAGGATTTAATCATTAGATAATGATAATGATTAAGGTTGCAAGGTCAACTTACATTTTGCATTGCATTTGCAAAGCTATCAGTGCATGCCATTACACAAGAGGGTTCTCTGAAGATGTTGATATGACTGTAAAGACCAATATAATGTAGGATGGTTATATAACTGTTAATTGATGTGCTATTTATATGTTAGCTGCCATATTGTTTTTTTTACTTTGTTTTTATTTTTAATTTTAAATGATGGTTTTATTGGATTTTATGCATTTTATTTTTATATATTTTGTTTTATTATATATGCAGCCCAGGCTCACTATGTAAGGTATATATAAATGTATTATTAAACATATATGCCTTCTGACTCCAGCAACTCTTGGTCATTCTCAGTTGTTAAAAAAACCCAATACAAAAATAAAAAAAACAAATTCAAAAGGACAAAATGGCAAAGAAAGCAAACTTGGAGGAGGAAAGAAGCATCAGTAGAAATAAGAAAATATTTCTTGAATGAAAAATTATTTAGTAACAATCATATACCATTTTAGAGAAATGGCTGTTTAACTCTTCTTAAAAACTTCCAGTGTTGGAGCATTCACAGCTTCTGGAGGCAGGTTGTTCCACTGATTAATTGTTTTAACTGTCAGGAAATTTCTCCTGAGTTCTAGGTTGCTTCTCTCTTTGGTTAGTTTCCATCCGTTGCTTCTTGTCTTGCCTTCAGGTGCTTTGGAGAATAGCTTGACTGCCTCTTCTTTGTGGCAACCCCTGAGATATTGGAACACTGCTATTATGTCACCCCTTCATTAAACTAGACATACCCAATTCCAGCAACTGTTCCTTATATGTTTTAGCCACCAGTCCCCTAATCATTTTTGTTGCTCTTCTCTGTACTCTTTCCAGAATCTCAACATCTTTTTTATATAATGGTGACCAAAACTGGATGCAGTATTCCAAGTGTGGCCTTACCAAGGCATTGTAAAGTAGTATTAACACTTCACGTGATCTTGATTCTATCCCTCTGTTAATGCAGCCCAGCACTGTGTTGGCTTTTTTGGCAGCTGCAGCACACTGCTGGCTCATATTTAAGTGATTGTCCACTAGGACTCTGAGATCCCTCTCACAGTTATTACTATTGAGCAAGGTAACACCTATACTATACCTATGCATTTGGTTTTTCTTGCCTAAATTTTAGAATCTTACTTTTTTCACAATTTAATTTTATTTTGTTAGATAGTGCCCAATGTTCAAGTCTGTCAAGATCCTTTTGTATCTTAAGCCTATCTTCTGGAACGTTGGCTATTCCTGCCAGCTTGGTGTCATCTGCAAATTTGATGAGTTTCCCATCTATCCCCTCATCCAAATCATATAAATGGTTATATAACTGTTAATTGATGTGCTATTTATATGTTAGCTGCCATATTGTTTTTTACTTTGTTTTTATTTTTAATTTAAATGATGGTTTTATTGGGTTTTATGCATTTTATTTTTATGTATTTTGATAAAGATGTTGAAGAGCACTTGGCCCAGAACAGAGCCCTGGGGCACCCCACTACACACTTCCCTCCATGTAGATGCAGTTCCATTGAGGATCACATGTGACTACGGATCCATCTGGTGGTGATGCTGTTTAACCCACATTTTTCTATCTTATCAAGTAGTAGGTTGTGGTCTACTTTACTGAAGTCCAAGTAAATTATATTCACAGCATTCCTCTGGTCCACTTTGACCCAGTCACTATCTTTCAACTCAAATTACCAAGAGAGTTGATATCATTGGAGAAAAAAATGAAGGAGGTAATGCTTTATATTCTGCTCTTGAGCTCTGTAAGAAAATATAAAACACAAGAAATAAATACTTCCATAGTTTTGAGTTTTCCTTCTCCCATTCTTCTTTGGAAGTCACTGTTATAAAGATATACAGATAGTCCCGGACTTATCAAAGTTCACTTAGTGACCATTTGAAGTTAAGCACTGAAAAAAGTGAATTATTTTCCACACTTGAGTGTTACAGCATTGCCATGGTTATATGGTCAAAATTCAGACCCTTGGCAAATGTCTGATAGTTATGACAGTTAAGTGTCCTGAGATCATATTACAAACTTTTGTGATCTTCTGACAAGCAGATTAACAATTGTAGTGATTCACTTAACAACTCTGCCAAGAAAGATCATAAAATGAGGCAAAACCCACTTAACAACTGCCTCGCTTAACAAAGACATTTTGGGCTCAAATGTGGCAATAAGTCGATTCTGAGCTTGATGAAATTGCCAACTGTGCAATTAAAGCAAGATGCAAAGTATCCAAAGTCTTTCTTAAAGACTCCTCTTCTGTTAGCCCTATTTAAGAGGGAGCCTAATCACGATTGTGCTTTTTGATCAAGTTCACTGCTGAACCAGAAAAAAAAATGACAAATTGAGTTCTATTATAAAATCCCACAATAATTATTCAAGATCATTAATGGCTCCTTGGGAATCACCCATATGTTGCCATCCAGATTATGATAGACATGTTCCCTGCTGCCTCAGGTTTGGTGGCTTCAATTATATATGTTTCCTGATTGCTATATGTTTCTTGCCATATACCTCTCAGCATCATTTGGAACGGTCCTAAAATAACAGCTATATAAAACAAAGGAAAACTATGCAGTGTACTGTAATAGCGGGAAATAGTGAGTAGTGAATTAAATAAAGAGAGATGGTATCATAGACTAAGCTCACAAACATAAAAAACAAATAAAGATATTTTTTGATATTTAATTTGGATTTGCCAAGATTTATCAGGGAAGTATTACATATATGGATATATTTATATTGTATGTGCACATAAATATATGTACATATATTTATATTATATAAAAATCAGAACTGGATTCAGAAAAGACTAACTCTTGGGCTCCAAAGACATTGTAGTAGGTATTTAGATAAACGTAGTGGTAATATTGGTAGTATTATGGTGCAGTGATGAGTGCTATTATCTAATAAAAACATGTCTGAATTCCAAATTCTACTTCTTTTCAAAGGTAATATTTGTAAGGATATGAAGTATAATTCCTATATTTAAAACAGCCCCGAAAGTCTTACTCATATCTAAAGTATGATCCCAGGCTTCATTGTTACATTAATATAATTCAATACACTTTCTATACACAATCCTCTTCATTGATTTAAAACATGAAATTATAAAAAAGTACATTGCTGTTTTAACAGTGAATACAAATCATTGCCAATTTCACAGTGCATTTTAAACATGTAAAATTCCATTTTATACACCTAAATATATTGGTTTGCCTAACAGTTTCATTTTTCTTTATTCTACTAATTACATTTGTAACAATGTAAGTTTGTAAGAAATTAGTATATTTTTCTCTGCTTTCCTAAACAGAGTCAAAGCAGATTCCATAAATTATTTATCCTTCCGACATGGATTTTCAGAAGAAAAGCTAAGTACAGTTTTGAAAAGAGAGCCAAATAATTTCCTGAAGGTGTCTGCCATTGACAAATTAAGATTGCCAATTGAAATTTTAATAATAACAATAATAACAACAATAACAACAATAGTAATAATAGTAACAATAATAATATAATGCTCATGGGGTGTATACATTCCCTTTGGTTCATTTTTTTTCCAAGATTAAATTTTATAAGGTCTTTAGGAACCTCAGGACCCAACCTATAATAAACAGCTTTCACCTTCAAAATCATAAAACAGGCTTTTGGTTCTTGAACATTCGATCTAATTGCCTTGCTACATCAAAGGAAGTATCTGAGGACTGAGAAAAATCACAGAGGGAGGGGGTAAAGGGCACTTCTACCTCCAAAGGTTATGTGCTGGTGGCTTGATGGAGCCCTGTAAAGTTATGGCCTAAAAACTGCTGTTTGTGATTAAGTTGATGGGCAAAAGTCTACCTAACCATTTCTCCCTGCTGCTGACACAGAGTCTTTGTTCACATTTAGATTTCTCAAACTGTTGCCGGGGTCAAATTAAGGTCAGACACCATGATGATGTATAGGAGAACATGTCTGGGAATTTCTCTCATACTTAAAACACATACCAGAAAAAAAGAGTGCACCCAGCTAAAATTGTCTGATGAGACCCAGATGATGACAGTGTTGCTGTTCTTTTAAAAAATTATTATCCCTTATTTTTCCCTGGTCTAGACTGTGCAAGTATGCCCATGCACATATACGCCATTTTATTCATGTTTATTCTGACAGCATTTATGCTCCTTCAAAATAAGAATGCTCCGTCTTGTTTTGACATGTCGTTTTCTTTCCCAGCTGGGGATGGACTGGTAAATCAAGAGAAGGGGATGGAAATCTGTCCATCTGTGAACATATTCAGTGTGGAATTGCCATAGGTTATGTTAGACCATGAGTTTTGACTAGATGGGCAATATGCACATTGTGCACACATCCCTCTATATCTAGGTATTTGCATTAACAGTGCAGTCTAGTCACAATCATAAGCATACAGCATCGCAGACTGTGCCCTCCCATCACCTTTAATAAACACAGCATTGTTTCCAGCTGTGACTAGGAACCTTACAGTGTTTGATTAGTTATACCACAGAGAGAGAGGGGGGGGAGAAATAAGCATGCTAATACCAAAGAAATTGTTTATTCCATTCATTGCTGATTATTATTACATCTACATTTTTGTGGAAGATCTTTTCCTGTTTCCCAGTTCTCCAAAATATTTCTCCCCAAAAAGCTGTTGATAAGTAGCTTGCACTGTGGCATATTCAAGAAATTAATGTAAAATATCCCACTATATCTATTTCTTTCTTTCCATTTATATTGCATATTGTAGCTTGATAGTGGCTTCAATTGTTTTCTTGTAGATTCAGCTCCACTGCAAGTAAAACACTAAGTAGCAATTTTTCTGTGCTCAGCTGCTCCACATGACAGAGGATATTTCATTCTGCTGTCAGAATGTTATTAATAAAACATGGGGGGGGTGGAGGAAGGGGCCACAATTTCCCCTTTCAATCACTATAGCATTTACAATGAAAATTTTATGTAGTGTGTAATTTTCAGTTAATGCTTGACACTTAAAATGTTGCATTTTGTATGGTATCTAAAGGGTTAATTGTATCATATTGCCCAAGCAAAAAAAGCTTTCCTTATTAAAAGTGAATTGAGGCGTGTATGCAAATGTGTGTCTGTGACCCTTTGCCTTTCCAGTGTTAATTTATATGGTCATTAAAGACTTTATGAAATTGAGCAGCCTGGTGTTTTGAATCCCATTTGATCACCTTCTACCATCCTGCGGTGAAAAATTTCTTTCTTTCTTTCTTTCTTTCTTTCTTTCTTTCTTTCTTTCTTTCTTTCTTTCTTTCTTTCTTTCTTTTATTGTGATGAAAACAGCATGCTATGCTGTAGGGAGTTGCAAGTCTGGTTATCTGGCATTACTCAGATTGCTAAAATTCATTAAAATGTGACATCAGCACAGTCACAGACAAATGATCACAAGATGAAAAGGAACAGTAGGCCTTTCACGGATTAGTGCTACATGGCCTTAGCCTAGAAGTTAACTGCATAAAAAGATTAATCCACTAGTAGCAACATAGCTAAGATTTACTGAATAATTAAATTGGGTTGAGTTACTGTGAAGATTTTCATGTAATCTAGCTGGTGTGAACAGGTAAGTGAGGTGCAAGTAAGGTCACTTTTTTTAAAGGCTATATGCCAAGTTGTTTCATTTACCCCAACTGGTTCTTTCTGAAGAAGAAATCTGAGATCTCATATTATATTTACAGACTGACATTAGCAAAATGTATGGACTCTAATCAGATTTATTTTTTGAGGGATTTCTCAAATATGTTGCTATATATAACTTACATTGAATATATTACTTTAATAATACAAATTATTTGTAGCCAATAAGATCTACTTGTTCTGTAGCTCCAGTTATTATTGTATGTTTAAGAAAATATGGATCCTGGGCTGCACCATAACAACCCAGATTATTAATAATTTATATCTGATGTTTTTTTAAGTGTCCTTCTTTCAGTTTCTGACAATATCTCATTAAATATAATCCTGATCTTTTTAAAGATCATATTTACACCTTATGTTGAATGGTCCCTAAGCTAGTTTTTTTTTGTCATTTTTAATGCTCATTTGCAGAAGAACAAATTGAAGATGCAGAAGGGTCTACTAAAAGCTCATCAGTGGCTGTTGCTGATGATAAAGACACATGTGAGAAAGAGAGAAATAAAAGTGAAGGCAGAAAAGCTAGTAAAGACTCTGGTAAGATGTCTCCTTTAAAATGGGTTTTAAATAGTTGTTTGTTTGCTTGTTTAATTTAAAATTGTCTGGACATTCCTGGTATTATCTATTGCATGTGTATTTTGCATGTGATTTTTATCAGTAGCCTGACATTGACCTATTTTTAATCATAACCATCTGACAGGATAGATGTGGATAAGCTGAAGAATATTATAAAACAACTAGTGAGATTATTTTTTAATCAAATCAGTTTGTGTACTTGTAATTTTTTTAAGCACCTTTCATTAATCTTAGCTATACTTGTATTCCTCTGATGGCATATTAATTTTTCATAAGATTCCACACTACTTGAGGAATTTCCTCTGCATTCATGTTTCATCTCTTTGCAGAGCCCTAAAACAATGGGAATGCTTTCCACCCACCCACCCCCATCAGCTTTCTGTTCTTGATATACGATCACTTAGATTCAGGAATCTTCCTTCTACGTGGCCATTTATCTGGTATTTACAGGGAAAAAAATACAGAAAATCTATGAAAAGGTTTACAGATGATTTGGCCAAGAAGAAGGAAATATCATTGAAAACAGATTATGAGCTGGGAAATATTGATCTTTAAGAATATACAAAGCTCTGCAATGAAAGCTACTGTCTTTGAAAACAGAACTCCCATGTCATGACATTTACTTGTGCACAAACAAACCCAAGGCCAGCATCTGGCATGGATACACAAAGCTTTTTCTGTATTTGATTTGGCAAAATGTGACTCCATCCATGCTTTTTATTTATGAGATGGAAATCTATGGTCACAATGAATATTACATTGGCTACTTTTGCTGCACGCTATTCTGTTATATTATGCTGGATTCACTGAAGCAGAAGAGGTGCTGAAGCAGGTTGAAAGCTATTAGTTTCAGGTGCTCGTATATCTTTTCCTTGAATCCAAATGACGATAAAAGAGCTTGCATTCACCATAAAGACATTCAGTTAATCAGGAATTATTATTTTATATACAAATTTATTTTCATCTAAATGAACCATTACTTAAAGATACTATTAAATTATTGTTTACTTTATAAACAGTAGAAGTATGAAAACACTGGTTTTTCTTTATGCAAAATTCAGTAATATTTAAGAAATAAAGATTTGTCTCATAGATATATGTCAACTGTCAGAAATATCCATAGCACTAGTACTACTTAGCTTTTGAAATCAAGAACCTGAAGAAGAGCTGTTCATAACAAAGCTTGGTCTGTAGAGATTATTTAAAATACACATGCCCTTTCTTTGGAAGGTGAATCTAAAAGCGGTATTGAAAGACATGCTGCTTCTTGTTACTGGGGTCACTATAGGAGTGTAATGGAAAAAGAGAAATTTTATTTGTGAAACATCTGGCTTCTTCATGTTGTGCTCTGTTAAGTAAGTGTTATATTTCTGATGTGTTTTCTGTCTAAAATATTTGCTATAAATCATCTGAGTTGTTTGATTAAATGCATTTTAATAGGCTAATAGGCAGAAGTATTGGACTTCAGAAACATAGATAGCAAGTTCTAAGAACATTAAATTCAAATTTAATTAGCCTCACCTATGCTCCAGTTGTCCTGTCGTGCACTAGAACACCTTTAGATGCTAAAGGCAGATGCTTTTGTAAGAACCTTAGAAAAAATTAGTTCACATTTCAAATTCTCAAACTGACCTTTTGAATGCTACAATAGAATTCTCTAAATTAATTCTGCATATAAAGTATTCATTCAATGAGGTTAATTCTCAACACAGCTGACAACTATGTTTAATGACTGCATAACTGCTTATGTATAATTGAATGTTAATTTGGATTTTCTTCTCCTGAATTAAGTATTGGCAAAGAAGTCCCAGAAAACCAACAAGTTA
Source organism: Bothrops alternatus (assembly GCA_034064705.1). Lineage (NCBI taxonomy): Eukaryota > Metazoa > Chordata > Lepidosauria > Squamata > Viperidae > Bothrops > Bothrops alternatus. The sequence goes on from JARGCV010000013.1 coordinate 12,155,636, forward strand.
ATCATAGCCTTAACAAGCTAGACAGAAAAGTGCTCTCACCCCTTTTTAGCATATAATGCATTAGAAAAGAAGGGATTAACATGTTTGGTGCTCAAGCATTTATATAAATTGTTGTTCTGTATTGCTTTCCTTATCTCAGATGGAGGCTTTCAAAGAAGACTTGGCAATAAGAAAACTATGTTTACTGAATATTGATTTAGAAGACAAGAGCCTTCTAATACCTCATTTATATTGTCATTTAATTCTAGTGCCACTTTAGATTAATTATAATCCAAATTACAACTCAACACAGTGTAGTAATTATTATGGAATTTATCCAGATTAATACATTTGCATAGAAAATGTAATAAATTTCTAACATGGCTAAAGGGAACATTATTTAACAAGGTGGTAAATGTAAGAAATAATGGAAAATCACCATTTATTGTGTAATAAAATTACTCTTTAGTTAAATTCTAATTAGAAAGATTTTATACTGTTTTCTATAATTTTTGAATATCATAGTATACTTTAATTACAATAATTAATGTCAGAAACCCTAGTCCTTATCAGGTTCTTTGGTTTATAAATATAAATGTTTATAGGATGTTTGTAGTGCTTTATTTGACAAGTTTGTATATTTAACTGATTTCCCCTCTTGTAATCTTAACTAACAACTTATTTATGTTAACAAATTCATAATCTTTTGTTATTTTAGGATTAAATAATTATAAAATTGATGATTATATGAACCACACAGTTCTAGTTTATGTAAGAATAATTTACTATTCCATTCTTATGAGGCATACCTACACATTTTTATTTAAAATCCAGAAAGAATCAGTTAAAGTATGAGTAAGCATGCCAGTCAATGGATTATAACTAATTCGGTGTGCTTGATAATGAGACAAATGTCTTCCTCCAGAAGAGGATATATGTACAAAAGAGAAAAGAAAAATTAAGAAAAATAAATAAAAAAGAATGACTTTCTTTGGTAGAAATATGACTAACGAAAATGCATTAATTTTTTACTCTAAGGTTAACATTTGCCTACATTACTTCTATAATATGTATAATTCTAATAATCAAATTCCAAAATTGATATTTTCATTTCTTTCAGTTTCTCCCCAAAAATCCAAAATGGTTTCCATGTAGAAATAAAATAAGTCATTTTTAATCAAAGCTGTCAATTTTGCCATCTCTGCCAATTTATCAGCTTCACCATCATTGCTCCATTGTAGATATTTATCAGTTCTTTCACCACTGTGCATATAAAAGGCTCACTGCTGTTATCATGTACCAAAACAAAGTCTCTGTAACATGTTTCCATTTGTTTGTCCAGAAAAATCTCTGGTTTCATCTGTGTATTCACTTTTCAAATCTTCTGAATTAGAAGACATACTCGATGTCAGTATTTTCTAGTTTTCTTTCTTGTCCACCAAAGGTGAAAAAATATGCTCTCTGTTTGATTATATTTCCAACAAATATTTGAAATTCCCTTGTACATTTGAAATCCCCTTGTACTTTTGCCCATTTTCTCATACAATCTTTAATTTGTTTATCCTCTGTTTCTATTTTCAATAAAAATGTATACATCTTAGTAATCATATTTTATGTATTAAAAAGTTTTAATATATGACCATCCTTTGTACACAACTCCACATCTATCCTTGAGTGGGGGGGTGGACTAGAAAACTTCCAAGGTCCCTTCCAGCTCTATTCTATTCTGAATGACATAGCGATAGCACTTAGATAGCACTTTTATACCACTCCATAGTGCTTTATAGCCCTCTGAGTGGTTTATAAATGTCAGCACATTGCCCCATCAGTTTTACCAACTTCAAATTCATAATTTTTAAATCAGACTTAAATCTTTCCATTAACTAAGCATAAGGAAATCAATATGTAGAAACTTCCAACTCCAGATTTTTTCTTGTGTTTAACTTAATTTCTCCTTGAGAAAAAAATTCAACAAATCAGTATTATTTAATCATTTTGTTTAAATTTCATTTCTATTCTTTAAAAAAAACTTATTGGGGTGACAACTATAAATGGATTTTAATAGAATTGTTTATTTATTAAATAATATTAAAATTGTTTCTTTTTTAAGAGATAATTTTGACTTATACCTATTCCAAATTCTCAGTATGGAAAATCTAATAAGTTATTTTTAAAATGTACATTAACCTTGACATTATCATAATAAAAATAGCCATGCTAACAAAATCTTAAATCATGTCCTTCCAATTCCAATAACACCTCTTTCTTAAAGTCACTCATTCGTTCATTTATATTAAGCGACATGCTACAAAGTATAATTATAAATCAGGTAGTTCTAGCCCTCTCTTTCTTTAGCATGCAACAACAGTTTATATATAATTTTCGGTTTCTTGTCTTGCCAAACAAATCTAGAATTTTCTTTTTGACATTGCTTAAATACTACTTCAGTTGTCAGTATAGGTTTTGTCTGGAATAAAAATAACATTCTGTGTAAAATAAGTAAACATTCCTAGTGAGATTGAGCATATAGAATAAGCTAATTCTGCTTTAAGAATATTGAATCGTATCTGCCTTGTTAGGGTTTGATTTCAGCCTGCTTATCCCATCCAAGTCCACAGAATCTCCCAGTAAAATTTCCACAGTATTTCCATGCCGACCAAAATGGAGATGTATAATTAGATAATATCTCATATTGATGATACCTCATCTTAAATTTTACATATTACAGATACTGAGTAGTAGGTCATCAAATTTTGAAGGGCTCCATAAGGGAACATCAACCAAGCTCCCCTCTCCTTCCAAAGAATAAAATGAACAACTCTAAACAATTTTGATTCATCATAAATAAATATTATGTTAGTTCAGGGGTCCCCAACCTGGGCCATGGGCCACTAAAGAAAATAGCTGAACAAATAGCAGAATTTATTTTTTTGTGTGTAATTTGCCTGCCACAAAGCATCAAACAGGCATTCTAGTTTGTATCTCTTTTAGTCAACTGACATAGTAGTCATTATTTGTTCTTGGAGTGTTACTCCTAGCTGGCCTGAGAGAGGTTATGCAGAAATTCTAGTTCACATAACATAATAAATAAATTAAACAAGTAAATTGATTTGATTGCCAGATTCCCAGCAGAATTTTATTCTCAGTAATTTCTGACAACCAGATGTTTTAAAGGGTATATGTAATATTTAAAATGACAAAACAAAATATATTATATGCTATAGTTGTAACATTGTAATATTCACATTTGAATTATAAAATCCAGATTAAAAGCAAAAAGTGATAATTTAAAGAAGTTTATAAGTTTATAGAGCAGCACAGTATTTTACTGCTGTATGTTGCAATTGTTTAAGAACACTAATATTGAATATGGGAGAGGAATGTATGTTATAGTTATCAGTAATTCTGATGGCAAGAATATTGCAATCCCATAAAAACTAATACATTCGTTATAGCATAATCTTTTTTTTAATGAAAAAATTCTTTTATTAAAACAATCAGCATTGAACATTAAATCATAGTATGCATCAATCATCATAGCACCTGATATACATAACTAAGTCTTAATCTTTATAATCGTCTGGTTTGGTAAACATTTTTCACTCCGCACATCAATCCTCAACTAAACGCCTGTTACGACCTATTTGCTTGGTGTTTCTCTTTTCTATAGTCTATCCACAGTTCCTAGTCTATCACATATTATTCATCTCAGTATTAGTACAATCTTTTATGATCCCTAACCAAAAATCCTGAGGTAGAAATAGCAAATAATGCTTTTTCTTTCTTTTTTTTTTTAAAAAAAATTCAGTCTGCTTTTTCATTATTAAAGTAATCAACATTAAGCATAAGATCATATTAAGAAGCGATCATCGTAGAACATAACATACAACAATAGGTAAACATTCTTCACTCCTCACTTCAAGCCTCTACTATACACCTGTTACATTTTTTAACCTGTATGATCCCTAACAATAGGTAGTAATTCAATAACCTGAGGTAGAAATTCAGTCCGCTTTTTCAATATTAAAGTATTCAACATTAAACATAAGATCATATTAATAAGCAATCATCATAAAACACAACATATAACACTAGGTATTAATCTTTGTAAACGTCTGGTTTGGTAAATATTCTTTACTCCTCACTTCCAGCCTCAACTATATGTCTGTTACATTTTATCTTTTATGATCCCTAGCAAAAGATCATGAGGTAGAGATTCAATAACCTGGGGTAGAAAGTTCAGTCTGCTTTTTCATTATTAAAGTAAACAACATTAAACATAAGATCGTGTTAAGAGGCATTAGTCATAGAACATAAACATTCAACATTAGGTGTTAGTTTTTGAAAACATTTGATTTGTTATACATTCTTCCCTCCTCACGTCGAGCCTTAGCTAAATGCCAGATGCATTTTGTTTGATTGGTGTTTCTCTTGGATATAGTCTATCCATTGTTTCCAGTCTGTGAAATATTGTTCATTGGAGCGACCTTTCAAGTATGCTGATATTTTCGCCATTTCCACCAAGTTTATTACTTTCACAGTCCATTCTTCAATAGGCGGTATTTCTGGATTCTTCCAGTATTGTCCCACCAACAATCTCGCTGCTGTAATCAAGTTCAGAAATAAGTTCGTCTCTGAGGTAGTGATATCCTTTGTAATCCCTAACAAAAAAACCTGAGGTAGAAATTCTATACGCTTTGTGAAAATGGTTTGGAGTGTCCACCATATCTTCCTCCAGAAGGCTTTGATTTTTCTGCATGTCCACCATACATGAAAGTAGGTAGCTTCCCCGTCCCCACACCTCCAGCATTTGGGCTGGGAGTCTGGGTAGATGAGCGATAGTTTTTTCGGGTCGAGGTGCCACCTATAGAACATCTTGTAGAAGTTTTCCCTTAAGTGTTGCGATTTAGTAAATTCTACATTTATCACCCAAATTTTCTCCCACGTGTCCATGGTGATAGAATGCCCAAAGTCTTGTTCCCACTTTACCATACAGCTCTTAACTAGTTCGGTTTCAGAGTCCATTTCTATCAGAATGCTGTACACTCGTTTGATGTGCATGATCCCCTGTTCTCTAATCTGTTCAATTAGTTTCTTGTCGGTCCGGGAGAAGCCCTTCTTCTTATCTTTACGCCACCTTGATTGCAGTTGTATATATGATAGCCAGGTACCTCCTATTCCTCTGTTTGCTAGCGTTGCTTGGGGTTTCAAGAGGAACCCGTTTTCTTCTCCCAGTACCAGTTTACTGTAGGGCACCACTTCTTGCCCTTGGGATGTGTTCATATCCCCTATTGCGTGTCCGGGGATCGTCCAGATGGGAATCTTGTCGTGTAGGAGGTGTTTATATTTCTTCCAGACCCATAACAATGGGATCCGTAGTGGGTTCTCCTTGAAGTTCCTGTCTGCCTTTTTGTCGTATACTAAGTATGCGTGCCAGCCAAATAGTAGACCATGTCCTTCAACATTCAGTATTCTATCATTCGTCATATTAATCCAGTCACTCACCGCCACCAACGTCGCTGCATAGTAGTATAGCTTTAGATTAGGCATTTTTAGTCCCCCTCTCTTCCTTGTGTCCTGTATGATTTTTAGTTTCACCCTCAGTCTCTTGCCATCCCAAATATATCTGTTGATGTCCTTCTGCCAGTCGTCCAAATCCACATCCCTTTTGAGTATGGGTAGCATTTGAAAGAGAAATAGAAATCTTGGCAATACGTTCATCTTAACTGCTGCTATCCTACCCAGCAGGGATAGTCGTAGTGTCTTCCACCTTTCCAGGTCTACTTGTATCTTTTTTTTTTAATTACAATTTTTATACCGCCCCCCTCCCGAAGGACTCGGGGCGGTGTACAGCCCAATTAAAACAACAACACACAAAAATTAAAATTATTAAAAATAAATTAAACAATTAGGCCTAATATTTAAAAACCCAACTAAAAACACAATCCCCTAAAAACAGTTATGGCCATTGTTGGAGCTGGAGCTATCATCCCAGGCCGGCTTGTCGGAATAAGCATGTTTTTAATTCTCGACGGAAGGAACGCAATTCCGTCATCGTACGGAGTTCGGGGGGGAGCTCGTTCCAAAGCGTTGGAGCTCCCACAGAGAAGGCCCTCCCCCTGGGGGTCGCCAGCTGACATTGTTTGGCCGACGGCACCCTGAGGAGACCCTCTCTGTGGGAGCGTACCGGACGGCGGGAGGTATTTGCTGGCAGAAGGTGGTCCTGTAGATATCCGGGTCCGATGCCATGGAGCGTTTTAAAGATGGTCACTAACACCTTGAAACGCACCCGAAAGGCCACCGGCAACCAGTGCAGCTCACGCAGGAGTGATATTACATGGGAGCGCCATGGCGCCCCGGTCACTACCCGTGCGGCCGCATTCTGGGCCAGCTGAAGCCTCCGGGTGCACCTCAAGGGGAGCCCCATGTAGAGAGCATTACAGTAGTCCAGCCTGGAAGTGACGAAGGCATGAGTAACTGTGCATAGCGAGTCCCGGTCTAGGAAGGGACGCAACTGGCGTACCAGGCGAACCTGGTAGAACATCCTCCTGGCCACGGCCGTCAAATGGTCCTCTAAAGACAGCCGTGAATCCAGGAGGACTCCCAAATTGCGAACCCTTTCCACGGGGGCCACTGTTTCGCCCCCAATGGACAACGAAGGAGTCAATTGACTAAACCGGGACGACGGTAGCCACAGCCACTCAGTCTTGGAAGGGTTGAGCTTGAGTCCGTTCTTCCCCATCCAAACCCGGACGGCCTCCAGGCACTGGGTCAGCACGGCAAGAGCATCGTTGGGGTGGTTCGGCGTGGAAATGTACAGCTGAGTATCATCAGCGTACAGATGGTACTCCACACCAAAACCACGGATGATCTCACCCAGTGGTTTTACATAAATGTTGAACAGTAGGGGCGAGAGGACCGACCCCTGAGGTACCCCACATACGAGGGGTCTCGGGGTCGACCTCTGGCCCCCTGTCAACACAGACTGCATCCGGCCGGAGAGGAAGGAGGAGAACCACTGCAAAACAGTGCCCCCCATACCTAACCCCTCCAACCGTTGCAGCATGATACCATGATCGATGGTATCAAAAGCCGCCGAGAGGTCCAATAGCACCAGAGCAGAGGAACAACCTCTGTCCCGGGCCCGCCAGAGATCATCCACCAACGCGACCAATGCTTTTTCCATGCTGTAACCAGGCCTGAAGCCCGACTGGTATGGATCCAAGTATAGCGATTCCTTCAGGTGTCGCGGGAACTGTCGGGCAACCACACTCTCGACAACCTTTGCAAGAAAGCAAAGGTTGGAGACAGGACGATAATTTGATAAAACGGCTGGATCCAGGGTAGGCTTCTTGAGGAGGGGCCTCACTACCGCCTCTTTCAAGGCAGCAGGGAAGACACCATCACTCAACGAAGCATTAATAATTGCCTGGAACCAGCCTCGTACCACCTCCTGGGATGCCAACAGCAGCCAGGAGGGGCACGGGTCCAATAAACAAGTGGTCGCCTAAGTCCCCCAAACAACCTGTCCACATCCTCGGGAGTCACGGGGTCAAACTCAGCCCAGATAGCAGTCTCAAGACCAGACTCCGTCTCTCCCACCGGACATACCCAGTTGAAATCAAAGCCTTCCCGTATCTGAGCGATTTTATCATACAGATATTTTCCAAAATCCTCAGCTCTACCCTCTAAGGGGTCTCCCCTCACCTCCTGCTGAAGGAGGGAGCGGGTCACCCTAAACAAGGAGGCTGGGTGGTTATCTGATGACGCGATAAGAGCAGTGAGGTAAGAACGCTTCTCTGCTTTTATCGCCGCTAAGTAGGACCTAATATGGTCTCTTACTAGTGTTCGGTCAGATTCGGCACGGCTCGATCTCCAACTGCTCTCTAGGCGTCTTTTCCGGCGTTTCATCTCTCTCAGCCCCTCAGTGAACCAAGGGGCCGATCGGGACGTATGTCGAATCAGAGGCCGCAAAGGCACGACCCGATCTAGAGCACTGGCCGCAGCCCTATCCCAGGCTTCCGCCAACTCTTCGACCGAGTTGTGTATCCGAGCCTCAGGAATTGGCCCAAGCTCCATCTGGAACCGCTCGGGTTCCATTAGCCGCCTGGGGCGGTACCATCTCACTGGTTCCGCCTCCCTGTGGTGGGGTGCAGCGGTCAGAAAGTCCAAGCGAAGGAGAGAGTGGTCAGACCATGGCAGGGGCTCAATAACTATATCCCCTATATTCTGACCACTCAGCCACTGTCCAGAGACAAAAACCAGGTCAAGCATGTTCCCCCCTGTATGTGTGGGGCCTTGAATTACCTGGGTCAGGTCCATGGCTGCCATGGAAGCCATGAACTCTCGAGCTCCCCCGGACGTCCCGCCCACAGACGGCAGGTTGAAGTTACCCATGATTATTAGCCTGGGGACCTCAACCGCCACTGCGGCGACAACGTCCAGGAACTCGAGCAGGGCAGTTGACACGTGTCAGGGAGCCAGGTACGTAATCAACACCGCCCTCGGACCCCCAAGGTCCCACTTCACCAGGAGAGATTCACAGCCTGCCGTCTGAGGAACAGTGACCTCCCTCCCTTGTTCCACAGCACCTCATAGTTATTCTTGTATAATTTCACATTTGTTGATTCTATCTCCACTCCTAAGTATTTAACTTTCTTGACTATTTCGCAACCCGTTATTCTTTCCAAGTCCTGTCTTGCTTTGTTGTCTAGGTTTTTGACTAGCATCTTTGTTTTTGATATGTTTACTTTGAAGCCTGACACCCTACCATAGTCTTCCATTATCTCCATCAATCTCTTTGCTCACTGTACTGGTTGCGACATTGTCACCAGCAAGTCGTCTGCAAAGGCACATAGTCTGTAATCTTGTTGTCTGATCCGTATACCCTGTATGTCTTCTGCCGCTCTTATCCTGTTTAGTAGAATCTCCAGCGTTAGGACAAATAGCAGGGGTGATAGCGGGCAGCCCTGTCTCGTGCCTCTCTCAATGTTGAATGAGTCCGTTAAGTCTCCATTAACAATGATCTGGCCTGTTTGTTTCTGGTAAATTGCCGTTATGGAGTTGAGAAACTGTACTCCCATTTTCATCTTCCGGACCAAGTTTGTCAGGAACGGCCAATTCAGTCTGTCAAAAGCTTTTTCTGCATCCACAAACATAAGAGCGGCGGGTACCTGGTTGTGCCTTTGCAGGTACTCTATTATGTTCAACAGCTGTCTCACGTTGGTTTTCATCTGATGTGCTTGTATAAATCCCCTTTGGTCCGGGTGTATTGTTTTTTGTAGTACAGTCATTAGTCTAGTGGCCAAAATTTTTGTGAAGATTTTGTAGTCCGTGTTTAGTAGTGAGATGGGTCTGTAGTTTGCGGGCTGTGCGTTGTCTTTCCCCTCCTTTGGGATTAATGAGATGTAGGCTGTTTTCCAGGATGGTGGGACTTGGCCTCCTTCTTGAATGTTGACAAATAGCTTTCTGAGGGGTTCTAACATCTCTTCCTGGAGATGCTTGTAGTAGGTCACTGTTATCCCATCCGTCCCGGGCGATTTTCCTGTTTTCAGTTGTGTGATCGCTGAGTGTATTTCCTCCTTTGTGATTAAGGCATTCATGGCCTCTCTTTGTGTGTCGGTAATCGCCTGTATCTTTTCGTTTTGTAGAAACTCATCTATCTCTTTGTCTTGTGTCTTCTCCTCGGCATATAGTCTCGAGTAGAACTCTGTGAAGGCTTTCTTGATGGTTTTTTGTCGGAATTCTTCCTTGCCTTTGTATTCTATCTTTTCAATTATGCGGGATTTCTGTTTCTTTCTTATGATGTAGGCTAGCCAGCGGCCCGGTTTGTTGGCCTTGCAGAATGTCTTATGTTTTGCATATTGTATATTCCTTGCAACTTGGTCTGCCATCAACATGTCAAATTGCTTTCTTAAGATCTTGATTCCTTCTTTGGTGACTTTGTCCTCTGGCCTTTTTATTAATAGCCGCTCCCTTTTACTTATCTCATTTTCTAACTCTTTTCTTTTTTGTTCTTGTTTGCGACGGTGCCTGTTATTCATGTCCATGAGGATCCCGCGCATATACGCCTTGCTGGCGTCCCAGATTATTTCTATCGGTGTTTCGTTGTTCATATTTATGTTGAAGAATTCCTTCATAGCATTTTTGTATTCCGCCACCTTTTCTTCGTGTCTAAACAGGTTTTCATTAATTCTCCAGGATCTCCTCCGTTTCAAGCCTTGTCTTAATTCCATCCTCACAGGGTTGTGGTCCGTCAGTACCTTGGGTAGGATTTTTACCGTATTTAGGCAAATTAGCAAGTCGCTAGAAGTTAATATAAAGTCAATTCTGGAGAAGGATTGATGTCTGCCAGAGAAGAAGGTGAATTCTTGTTCTTTGCCGTGCCTTTCCCTCCATACGTCTGTCAGTTCGAGGTCCTCCTTCATATCAAAGAAGGATTTAGGCAACTTGGAGTGTTTTTGCGGGTTAGGTGCAGTTCTTTTTTTGTCTAGAGCAGTCTCTATGACCCCGTTCCAGTCGCCCATGATAATGTAAGATCTGTAGTTAAGTTGTATTACTTTCTTGTGTAGCTTTTTGTAGAATTTGCCTTGTTGCTGATTTGGTGCATATACGCCCATTACTAGAATCTTCTTGTCCTCTTGTGTTATTTCAATTGCCAGGTATCTACCTTGGGGGTCAGACTCTATTAGCTTAGCCATTACATGTTTCTTTACATATATAACAATCCTATTCTTTTTTCTTGGCGCCGCTGCCACAAAGTGCGCGCCTAGTTTGTAGTTGATCAGATATTTCTGGTCTGCTGCTCTGATGTGTGTTTCTTGTAGGCAGATTATATCGCTTTTACCTTGGTTCAGGTAGTGGAGTATTTTTCTCCTTTTCTGGGGGGAGTTCAGTCCGTTCACATTCCAAGTCAAATAATTAGTTGCCATTATCTGTTGCAGGATACTCTTGCAAGACCACTTCTGTTATTTCTCCTGTTGTCTTCTTTGGTCTCGTTCCCATGATATCCGGATTGATGCTCATATTGGGTTGTGGGGTCTTGTTCTGCTGGTCTGTGTGTTTGGTAGTGGAGCCTGGTAGCCTGTCCTCTGTAGACTGTTCTGCCTCCTTGTTTTTGTTGCCCTCTGCTCTCTGCGCCATCGCATCTCGAGGTGGTCCATTCCTTTCCTTTGCCACTGCCCCGGTCTGTGCCTCTGTGCGGTTTGCTCGTTGGCCTCGATCCCTCCCGCTTCCAGTGGTCCATCTGCATCTTCTCTCGCGGTGGGTTGAGGGCCTCCCGACTTCAGTTCCTTTTCGAAGAAGTCTTTGGCTTTCTGGACCGAGGTCAAGTAATATCTCTTGTTTCTATAGAAAAGTGACACCCCTGTTGGGGTTTCCCATCGGTATTGCAGTGCACGTGATCTCAGTTCGTTGATCAGGAATTTGTAGTCCTTTCTGTCTCTCAGCATCGCCTGGGGGATCTCTTTCAGTACCTTCACCTCCTGCTCCTCTATGTAGAATGCCTTGTTATAGGAAGTGACAGAGATGAGGTTCCTGAGCCCCTGTGTTGCGAAGTGGATGACCACGTCCCTTGGTTGATGCCTGTTCACTGACCTCCATGCGCCAACTCTGTAGATTCTTTCGAATTGCCACCCAATCTCATTGGTGCTCTTACCCAGGAATGTCGCCAGGGCCCCTACAAAGGTCCTGAGCAGGCCTCCTTGGGTTTCGTTTGTTGTCTCTTTCCACCCTCTGAACCTGATTGCAAATGCCATTTGCCAGAATTGCATCATGGTGGACTGGTCTTGAACCTCTCTTTTCACCTCTGCAATCTGTCCCTCTATGCGGTTCTCCACTTCTTCCATCCTCTTTTCTGAATTCTCCCTTGTTTCCTGGAGGTTCTTTCCCATTTCATCTCTTATTTTCTTGTAATGTGCTTGCATTGCCTCCTTCATTTGTTCCAGGTCGGTGGCCGTCGCTTTGTGTTGTTCTTCCCACTTTCTCTCTAGGTCTCTACCTTGGTCCGCCAGCATCCGTTTCATGTCTTTGTATCTTTCCTCCATCTTCTGTTCTGCTTCTATGCATCTTTTCTCCGTCCTCGCGCCCATTTCTTCCAATTTTCTATCCATGCCATCCATCCTTTTAACCAGCGTCTCTATCGTCTCATTTAGTGTCTCTATCATCTCTTTCAGTCGTTGGATCATTTGTGCTGTTGGGAAGGCATGGGTTGGCGTTTGGGTCTGAGGGCCTGCAGTTGGGTGGGGGGTGTGGGTGGGTGGGGTGTTCCCTGGCCGATTGGAGGGCTGGGCTGGGGAGGGTGCAGCTCCCTTCGGGTGTGGCAGTTTGGTCTGTTTCATCCGTTTGGTGGCCATTTTGAGCTTCTCCTCCTGTTGGCCTGTCCACCCTTAAAGCCACCCCTTAATGCCAAGAGTTGTGGGGGAATTGTTCCTGTGCAAGATTGTCAAGCTGCAAGGATAAGTTGGGTCAAATTCTTTCTTTTCACAGTTTATATTTTGACAGCAAATATTTTTTTAGTCCACTAGGGGATGCTATTTGTTTTCAAGTAGGCTTCGCTGTGCTGGCAGGGATGATGCAAGATGAGAGGATCTGTGGCCTGGGGCCTGCGCAGATGGCCCTTTCCCCCCCAGGTGCAGTACCACTAGACTTTTCGGGGTCTGGGGGGGTCTTCTGGGGGTCTTGTGAGGGTCCTCCCCCACTGCTGGGCTCTCCCTGTGGCTCACGTCCCTCGATGCGCTAATCGGCCCCCCGCTGGTCTCACCGCTGTCGTCGGCCGTCTTCTCCCTGCTCCCGTCGTCTCTCCTCCTGCTGGCTCTCCCCAGCTCTTCCGGGGGTCTTCCTAAGGCCGGCAGCCCCCCCAGCAGCGATCTGGTGTCCTCGTCCTGCTCCGCAGCTTCTCTTATCGCCCGCTCTTCAGCTCTCCCTCGCTTGTTTGCGGCGTGGCGTTTCCGGGCATGCCGGCCGGCCGCCCAGCCACCACCGGCTTCCGCGGCGCTGCCTGCGGCTTCCCGGGACCTTCCACGGGCAAGACTCACTTTTTTTTTAATGGTCCGCGGTTCCTCTTCGGTCCCGACCTCTTTTCTCCTCGCTCACTGTCTTGGTATCTTTTAAATTTTGAATTTCCCGCGGGCACCGTCCCGGAGCTCTCACGGAAAGGCTCCGGTCCTCGTGACCGGAACCGGAAACCTTATAGCATAATCTTTTATGGACTACAATCTGATCTACAATCTGTGCAATCATCAGTTGCATAGAATATTATATTGAGAAGAGAATGGGGGGCTAGAAAGGAAATAATAAAAAGAGTTCAGAAGAAAGGAATGTAGAAAGTGGGTGCTAACAATGAAAATTATTCATAAATAATGATCATTCATAGGACATTTCTAAGTGAGATAATGCAGATTTTATTTATTTATTTGCATTCCACATTTTTTGTTATTTTTACAAATAACTCAAACCAGCAAACATATCCATGTTTGTATCATACCCAATAACTGCCATATGAATGGCCTTCTATGAGTAATTTTTACTGTCTATACTTCCTATGTTTCACTTTAACTTTAATTGCTTCCACTTGGCTTCTCCTGCCAGAGGGAGTGACCACTGTTCTGTCATATGGAAATATCACTCTGCATTTTCAGAGATTTCTGACCTTCTAAAGTGGTTGAAACATACTAGAAATAATCTCCTTTGAAGGCTCAGGAATCCTAATGGAATCTGACTGTCTCAGAGGAAATTTCCAGCTGCCATGTCCAGCAGTTCTGGCTCAGGCTATAAATACAATTTAACCCAAGCACCCTTTTTTCTTTAGGCATTGCCTGACCATCTTCTTGTGTTTTTTTTTTTTTAAGAACTGGTTGCAATGAAACACACACAACAATGGATGAAATGCACAAGGCAGAAAATCTGAACTGAAACTGATCAAAATATAGACATTTTTGAGGGCCTTAATCTATGGACAGTAGTAATGGCAAAGCAATTTTATGTCTTCATAAAATGATGGAATTCTTTTGAACATTGGTAATATGATGCGGTAATAGTAGACTATTGTAATATATATGTATATGTATGTATATATATATGTATGTATGTATGTATGTATGTATATGTATTTGTATATATATATTACACATTCTGAAGATAAATTGCTTCCATTCATTCCAGTTTTGATATCATTTTTACAGCAATATCAGAAATGCTTAGTCATTTGTATGGATACTACAACCAGGAAGAAGTGGACCTACTGTTTGAAGAAATGAGGTCACCCATTGGCACATCAAAATAGGGTTCTAAATCTCGACTTTGGGGATAGTTATTGCCTTTCAGGGGAAAGATGTATTTGCACTATGAAGCAGATTAGGGCATCTCTCCTTAAAAAAATAAACACAGATAAGTTTTCAGCTCCTGAAAATCTTGAATAAATCTTATTTAGATAATGTTTAATTATGTTTGAGACTTCATGATAGAAAAGTTTCTGGCATAGTCTTTCTGTCTGTCTATCATCTGTCTGTCTGTTTGTCTGTCTGTCTATCTATCTAACTAACTAACTAACTAACTAACTAACTAACTAACTAACTAACTAACTATTTAATTTATATACTGCCCATCTCACTAATAAAGTGTCTTTGGCAGAGTCTTAATAGCATTGACTATAATTTTAGGAAAGGAACTCACAGCCCCGTCCCCCCATTAATATGAAATCTTCTATTATACAAAAATATTTTGCAGTATTCAGTACTGAGAACATAATGGATAGAAACAAACTCCAGATGATAGAGAAGAATTTGGGCGGAGGGCAGTTGGATGAGGATTAAGAAATGCTTTAGCTTGCCTTGTATTGTTTAAGAAAATGTAAAGAATTAGTTTCTTTATTAATTTGGACTTTATTAGAAAGTTGTATGTTTAAAGATTAGAAAGTGATCATTTTGAATGTACAAAACAGCAGCACCTTTCTGGTGACGTTAGAAGTATATTGGTTGGAATTGTCATTATGCTTGAAGTATTTTATATAGATATTGGTTCAGAATGTAAACGGTTTGCAGAAAATACAATATTAGACTGGTTTTATACAGATTCAGGATTATGAATCTGAAAATTAATGTCATTAAAGTATAATACAATTGGGGATGACAAGGAAAATAAAGTGAAGAATTGATACTTGTGAAAAATGTCACTACTACTTTAAAGGGAAATGATACTCTGATACATTACATTCTAAATCACTTTTTAAGCATGTCTGGGCCTAACATTTACACCCTCCTTGATAATCACAATTCTTAGACAGAACAAGTTTGTATCCCACATTTATTATTTTTACAAATAACTCAAGGCAGCAAACATATCTAGCACACCTTCCCTCTCCTATTTCCCACACAACAACCCTATGAGGTGAGTTGGGCTGAGAGAGAATAAAGTGGCCCAAGATCACCCAGTAGTCTTTGGTGGATAAGGTGGGTACTGTATATTCCAAAGACAAAATGATAGATGGATAAGAGTCTTGGAATTCCTGACCCAAACTTTCAATATAGTCCTCTTATGCTCCTGAATCCCATAATCAGAGAAGAGGCACAGGAATGGAATGTGACAAGGTGTACAAAGTATCCTCAAATATTATTCATACCATTTTGCTACTGCCTACACAGCTTAGGGCATTTTAATGCATTTTAATAAGGAAAATGCTTTGTTTGTGCTAATTTAATTTAAGGGTAAAATGATTGGTATAAGAGATGGATTTTTTTGTTTTAAAACATGATTATTAATATTTGAAATGCTTTAACCTCCTAGACCCTTAAGATTCTGAAAATCTTAAACCTTTATAAAAGAAATCCAAACAGGGCTTTTTCCATTTGCAATTTATTTGAATAACGTTGATCTTTAATCAATCTGTAATTCTAATTTTATTTTTAAAGTTTTACTCATTCTATTTTGTTTCCTAGGTTTAATAGAGGAATAATACACTGAAATATATAGTATTCATGTATAAAGATTATTTTAATGTATTTCTAATAAAATGTATATACCGGTATTTTGAAAATATCCACATGCAATATATTTTGCTGCTTCTGAATTTACTTATTCTTACAGGGTTTCTGTTATTCTTCAGATAAAAAGGGTTGTTTTAACAGAGATGTTTATTGTATTCCTCTCTCCACCAATATGCTTTCTGTTCATTATAAGTATTCTGCAAGCTTTTCATCAGTTACAATCATAACTCTATTTTAAAATTAAAACTGAGACATTAGACAATGAGGTCAGTTTGTTCTTTAAATGAACTCTGTGTGGATTTTAAAAATCAAGATCCTTTATGCATCTCCCCTGGACAATATATTTATGTTGGGTCTGATAGCAATCAATGGTTTAGCATCATTGCATTTCAAGATGTATTTGCACCCAGTTGTCCAGTGATAGTGTCCTTACCCTGGAAATAATTTAGTTGCAAATTGACTGGAAGATGGTGAAAATTGAAAGTTAAAATTAGAAATACTCATAATAAACAGCAGAAAAAAGGTCAGATGATGCCACACTATGATGAGATTGGAATGGTTGGTAAATGAGGTTTTGTGTTTGTCATGAGATGTATGTGACCAGACTACTCAATGCTGTTGAAATATTCAGCCAAGCAAAAGAGACTACCCTGCAAATTGATGCTGCAAAGAATTTTCTTATGATCTAGGAAGTTATAATTGCATTCTTTTCTTTCATGTGTACTAACCCGACTACATTAAGAGGCTCGGTCAGGCTGAATATTAATTGTATTATTAGTACATACTATTGTAGCATTTAAGTACAAAACAAATTTTAGTCGGTGCCTCAGCATTATTTATCTTTGTGTGATTAAGCTGGTGCTTTTTCTTTTAAATGAATTATAAAATAGTTATCCCTACATTATATCTATTGAAATCAGTGGGATTTAATTAGTTATGAATAACATAAGTCCCATTGATTTCAGTAGTCTAGAGGTATGATGAAAACTATTTGATTCAATATTTATTATATGTTGTGCAATAATTGGAAATAATAGACATCTTACCTGAGCAACATGACAAATATATTCTTAATTAGAGACAGGGAAAAGAGGAATATTTGGAAATTAATTATTTTGGAGCAAGAATTGAGGCCATGATTTTGTTTTGTGCAATGTGGTGTAAAATTTTCAAGTGAAATACTAGAGAGATCTGGTTATTGATTACTGTTTAGGGCAGAATAAGGTTAGCTAAACAAGAGAGAAGAGTACATTTTTAATGTATTTATAGAGTTTGCTCTGCTTCAGAGATAAGTGGGCTGTCACCTTTGTACCTGTTCAGTTTCAAAAAGAGTTTTGCTGTAAGAGGAAAACCTGCAATATTTAAAAGAATCTTGTAGATCATAGCATATGTTCTAATGACAATCATAGCTATTAATATATTCTTGCATGTTGTTTTGGAAGCAGGAATAAACACACCAGAGAAGGAACCAAAACTAAATATTACAGCAGGGGAACAACCACTACTTCCAGCTAAAGAAGATGGTCCACCCAAAAAGACCAAATTTTCTGAAGAAAATAAGTTTGGTCATGACCAGGTAAAAAGTATTATTACAATATTTTTATCTTAGGGTTTTATTTATGAACAATTTTAGTGAAATACTTTAATTCTTCATGGGCTTTATTTATGCATAAAATGTTTTTCAGCTAATCACATCAAACTAATATTTTCAAAAGATTATTGCATCACAATACTACAGTATATGACTGCTGTCTTTGTTTGGCTACCTAGGAACCAAAATTAAAAAGGAACTAGAAAGCAAAAACCAGGGAAGAAAAAAGTTCTGGGAAAATAATTCTGAAAACCCAAATTTTGAATGAAAGTGCACCTTTTTTCTCAGTAGTTGACATTGCCAATTAGTGCTTCTGAGCTGACCTTTATTTCAAGATGATCTCTATACAGAATTTGAAATATAGCAGGATATAATTTTTCTGTATATGCATGTGTGTGTTTATCTGTATGTGTGCATGTGTGTGTGTGTTTATGTATTAATTAAATTAAGAAGAACCAGTTTTAGCCCATACGTAGGCATGGAAGCTGGCTGGTTTTTGTGTCAGTTGTTGTCTGTCAGCCCTGGATTGGAAAGATAAAAACAAAATCTGGTCTACCAGACATAATGGCCATAATTTATACTTATTTACTTATTTATCAAAAGCATACACTGCCCATCTCTCTTAAGTGACTGGCAATTTACAAATAAAAGCCATACAGCTATATAAAAGACACATAGATTAAAACAAAATTTAAAAACTAGACTAAAAATAAGTTAAAAAGTTAAAAAGGCAGAGCCACAAACCATGATCAGGATTGCAGGTTACTCTTAGATCTCCATGCCAGTTGGCAGTGTCAGTGTCTTGACATTCTTTTGGAAGGCCAGCAGAATAGGTGTCCACCTTACCTCTGGGGGCAAAAGTTCCATTGGGCAGGGGCAATAGCATAGAAGGCTCTTTTCCTAGATCCCATCCATCAAAATTATTTGATTGATGGAGTCCACAGCATGCTCTCCTTGCTTGACTGGATGGAATAGATTGATGTAATTAGTTCTTCAGATAACTTGGCACTATGCTGTGCAGGGTTTTAAAGGTGATAACCAGTACCTTGAATTGGATCTGGAAGCAAACTGGCAGCCAATGCAGCTCATGTAGCTAAGATGTTAAATGCAAAATCTAGGGCACACACAAAACTGCCTGCATTCTGACTAGCTGCAGCTTCCAGATACTTTTCAAGGATAGCCCTATATAGAGTGCATAATTTATCTGGAGATGACCAGAGCATGAGTGACTGAAAGAGGCCTTCTTAGTTCAGAAAGGGTATAACTGATACACAACATAAAAGCAGGCAAAGATCTGAAACATGACTGCCACCTGCTTCGAAGCAGGTGTCATGAGTCCAGGAGAACCCCCACATTACGCACTGGATTTGTCTGGGACAGAACAATCACATCCAACACCAGAGATAGTAAACTCCCGTATACAGAGGAGTCCCCTACCACTGCCACTTGTTCTTAACAGAGTTTAGATGAAACCTATTGTTCCCCAGATCCTGATAGCCTCTAAGCACCGTAAAGGAGTTCACCTGGAACAGAAATTATACAACTATTATCTGCATACATATTTTTTCCAGAGATAAGGTCAGCCTATGGTGACAGATAATCTTACCCAGCAGAGGTAAGATTAGAAGCTAAAAAGGAGCGTAAATAGTACTGAGCCCTTTAGCATCTGTAAGACGGATGTGGGCTGGATCTCTTGCCCCCTATCAGCATTCACTAGGCTAATCTCCAGCTCCCAAAGTCGATCCAAAAGAATATCAAAGTTGATAGTTTCAAAGGCCACTGAGAGGCCAAAAAAACAAGCAATGCCTTTTCTATCCCATTTCTAAACCTAAAACATGTCTGAAAGGTATCCAGATAATCTGTCTCATCCTGGATTTTCTGGAGCTGCAGTGTTACTACCTTCTCATCCACCTTCCAGTAAAAGGGAAGGTGAGACACTGGACAAAAGTTATCCAAACTATGGAACCCAGCAATGGCTTTTTGAGAATAGGGAGCACCAGTGCCTCTTTAAATTGTCCAGGAACACACCATTACTCAAAGATGAATTAACCATCACTAGGACCCACCACATGTCACATGCTGGGTAGCCTTAACTATGAGGGGAGAGGGCATGGATCTAATTCACAGATGACTGTACATGTCCTATCTCCATGCATAATGTAATGTAACAGAATCTCAAAGTTGCCAGAGCATGATCTGACCATGGCAGAGGGGCTGAAGATAGTTCTCCCTCAGATCACATTGCCACTGTTCTGACAAGAAAACTAAGTCCAGAGTGCAACTAATATTTCAAGTCAGGCCATGAGTGACTGGGATGGTGGCCATGAACTCCTGAGCTGTTTTCAAGGTCTGTCCCAGGGGCAACTAATTGAAGGCCCCTAAAACCATAAGCTTGGGGAAGTCCATAGCCAGTCCCGAAATGAGCAAGTTGCTGTGCAGCAGAACAGCTGATACAATAGCAACTGTCCCAGTTGATCCCATGAGTGTATCTCAAAATCAGGGTCTCATAACTGGAAATTTATAGAGTAGCATTTCTGAAGACCAGCATGATAGATTGTAATAAAATGATATTATAGTCCATAACTTTCACTGAAGGTTTTATCCTGTAGTGGATTGGTTCAGATCAATAATAATTGTGTAGATATGGGTATGTGTACTGAAGGTATTGAAGTCCAAGAATTTTACTTATATATAATCCCAAACATATGTTCTCTAATGAATAGGCTGCAGATAAACCACCATGCTTCTTCTTTTTCTTGTAAAATTAAATTGTTTTTAAGGCATTAAAATGTGAAAATGATGATAAATTCCCAGAAATTATTGTTACCCTGAGAGGTTGACTAGAAGAAGCAGAAGAAGCATTATTCATTTTTTTTCTTGAAGGAAAATGTAGTATTTACTATAGTAATATCATTTTTTCAATTTATTTGTTTAATAATCTGAATTTATGGTGGTTTTTTTTTTCAGTTTTACCAGTGCCCTTATTGTAACTACAATAGCAGGGACCCAAATCGTATACAGATGCATGTTTTGTCACAACATTCTATGCAGCCTGTGATCTGCTGTCCCCTTTGTCAAGATGTCCTGAGCAACAAAATGCATCTGCAATTACATCTGACTCATTTGCACAGTGTGTCACCTGATTGTGTGGAAAAACTGCTTATGACAGTAAGTATTTAAAATGTTAATATATTTTTACATATATGTTAATTGTACACAGTGATGAATAGATGCTGGAAATGGAATCAGAAAGTTGGAACAGGAGCTCCTGAGATCTCTGCTTCTGTCAATAACTTAGTTCATCTTTTTGGCCTATTCACTTAACCTTAATTTTCAAAGACACGGGAGTCTTAAGTTCTCATTAAAGTCAACCTTTCAAGATCAAGGTGCTCACCTCTGTGGCTTCATGCACTTCCTAAAGCAGATTGGCTATTAACTTTCCCCTGTAGGGAAACTTTTCCTCTTCATTTGCTATAATGTATTGTGATGGCTAAAAGCATTCTTTGTATATTTATTTATTTATTTTAAACATTCACCCATATCACATGCATGACTCTGGGAAACTAACAGTTAAATTTAAAGTCAATTTTATATGAACTTGTAATGGTGAAGAGCAGTACAAAAATCTCTGTACTTTTTATACAGGGCAGAATCATAACTTTATGGTTTATTTAGTTACCTTGAATATCTAATAAAAAACCAAGTGATATATGTATGATATATATATATATATGTTAGTGGAAAATATATTTTAGAAAGTGTTATTACATATAGTCAAACCTCTATGTGTTAGAATGTACAACTGCTTTGTCACCCATATTATTTTCTCTTTCAATGTTTCTGAAATGCAATACAGATATCACTAGAGAAACCCTAAGATATTTTTCAGGGATGATGAAACATTTTTAGGATCTCAGTGACAGGCTTATATAAAAGCCTAGGTAAAACAAGGTAAACTGTCAGACACATCAATTAAGATATTATCAAGTTTGGTACAAATAAAACCTTATCACTCATACCCACACAGATGTGTGAGATACAGATTAATCTTTTGTTAGAGCTCTCAGAAGTAATGTCTTCTTCTTCTTGTGCCATATCGGTTATCAGACGTTGGTGATCATGTTGGCGATCCTGTTTTTATCAGCAGCCACACAAAAAAGTGCTGCTGAGTTTTGTCCAAACCAGTCCCTTAGATTTTGAAGCCACGATGTTCTTCTTCTGCCTGGACCTCATTTGCCTTCAATCTTTCCCTGGAGGATTAAATGGAGTATGCCGTATTTTTCTGGGTGTCACATCACATGTCCAAAATATTCTAATTTTCGTTTTTTAATTTTTAATTGTTTTGATTATTTCCCTTGGTTATCACTTCCTCATTTCTGATCTTGTGAACCCAGCTTATATGTAACAGCCACCTGTAAATCCACATTTCAAATGCTTCTAGTCTCTTCAGGTTAACCAAATTGCTTAAAATGCCCACACTCAACTCATTGAAAGTGCAGGTTGTAAATATCTTTTTTGTTCAGAATATTTTAACCAATACCATTTTTGCCATTTATATGAGCTAAATTTTAAGCTCCTGGATTATTTGTCTACATGTGATAAGCAATGTCAAAATTATGTTTTCTTCCCTAAGGTTCCTGTACCAGATATGATGATGCCTAACAGTATGCTACTGCCAACAGTTGCTTCAGAGAAATCTGACTGCGATGCCATGTCCACAAACCTGAGAACTGAGGGATCTGGAAAATACTCAGGTATAGCATTGAAAAACCACACTGCAGAATTGAAACATCAGTGTCTTTTGATAAAACATTCCTTCACCTTGGATAATGTAGTAACTCTGCACCAAAGAAAATAATGCGGAAATTAAAGTCCAGTTTGCTTTAACCAGTTAATGAAATCAAGTGTGTTTTGCAATACAGCAATATTGTAGGACATTTCTCTTCAGGGTTTTAGCTACTGTGCCATAGTTCTCCTACTTCTTACAGGAAAATCTACATTATAGTTAGGGACGAAGGTAATAAAAAAACAGTACAATAATTTTGGACTAACTCCTTTAAGTCTGACTTTATATATAAAAAACAGAACTCAAAACCTTTGAAGCAGAAGGTAATTACATTTACATAAAAATGGATCCCATAGTGACAAATATCTGCATCAGACTTCAGGCAGCTATACTTATGAGTGCGTTTTGTGCAAAAAGAAGAGCTGAAAGCCGAGATTAACAGCTATCTTCAAAGAGATGGCTCAAACTGCTAGATATTTCAGCAAGGATCAGCATAAAACCTAAATGCAACCCTTACACTAATCCAGTAGATAAAACAGCCTTTACTTATTGTTATAGTTGGAAAACCACAAATAGCAAACAGTAAGTGAAGGTAATGGTTAAAAAAGGAATTCTCTTGAATCTCAAAGTTATTTTATTTTTTCCATTTTTCTTCTATTTTATGAGGAAAAACCCAGATCTTCAATAAAAATTAGAAAGTAAAGAATAGATAGTAGAAAATCTTTTAGTCCACAAAATAAAATTCCGATTGGGATCCAATTATTTTTTCAAGGTTTTAAACTCCCCTGGATAATCAGTTGCTGCTGTTTCTGGAAGGAGGGCTAAAATCCCTCTTCCCTCTCCACAGGGGGGAAAGTACTTTAGCAGCTTACGTAGGTAGAAAATGGTAGGTAGAAATTTAAGAGAGGTAGATCTCACCCAGTCTCTTCCACGCTGCTTTAAAGTTGCCTGGTGGTAAGTGTGACTTTGGCTGTCTGCAGCCTAGTGACCGGCCATATTGCTATGGCCAGTCTTTCATCCGCTGGTTTGGAGGTAATGCTGGATCTAACGGGAGAGCTACCGCTCTCCTGCAATCCAGTGAGAGCCCCTCCTTGCTGGTCGCCTCTACAGGGTGACTTTTTGACCCTTTTAGGACCCCCCCCCCAGCAATGCAAAACTGGATGAGGAAGACGGATAAATGCAAGAAAGTTATTTTTTATCTGATTAATAGAATAAGAAATATACTAACTTAAATAAGAGATAGTACATATTAAGGGAAAAAGAGAGGAAATATTGGCTGTAATAGTTTGAGATTTTACTAATAATATATGTAATTGAATTATTGTAACCCAGCCGCCACGTTGTTTTTCAAAGATATAATTGTAACATTAGAAATTCAATAAAAAGTTATTAAAAATGGTTAAAAAAAGAATTCTCAAGTTCCATCATCTCAAAATATTTTGGCAATCATGAGAGTTTGATTGTAAAGATTACTCTGATTTGTGAGCAGGCCTTTCAATCAGTGAATTCAGTATTCCTCCTGCCCATTCCTCATAATGCCAATCAAATAATGTCAATCAAATAATCACCTAAAGCTACTTTTAAAAAACAAAAATATCTACAAATAAGAGAATCTTGTTTTCCCCAAGTACAAAGGAAAGCTGTCTGCTTTATTTTTAGGAACATGTTTACTGGAGCATTATTATTTATTCATTTAACTCAATACAGAACAATTCTAGTAGGATTGTATCACCCCAGGACATTGTGGATAGATTGTCTCCAAAGTCTCATGTATAAATGGCAAAACTTCTCCATAGTTTTAATTCCATCCAAATAGTCAGAACCTTTAGAATCCTTGTTTGCTTGCAGCTGATCCCTGCTCAGCTCTAATGACAGATCCTACCCATGAGTTATAAATCAGATGTATTTTACTATATTTTGTATTAAAACTAACCAAAGGTGTAATAAGTTGTTATAGACAGGGATAGATTAAAAACCCAGGTTTGAATATATTCAACATTAAATTGCTTATGTTAGGGCCGTCTACTGCATTGGCTAGAAACCCTGGAAGATTTAATTAGGTGTTTAATTAGCATGATTCCTAAACATTTACCTTTCCAACTGATTCAACAAGGATTAGACAGTTGCCTTTTTCAGGAATTATGATTCAGAGCCTGAGCCCTTTATTGTCTCTAGAATGAATGCATCCTTTTTTATACACATCTTCTTTGTAACTTTAGGTAGGATACAGACTACACCTAGTTAGTTTTCAAAGTATCTTTTAAAAAATAGCATGCCAATGTACTAAAAATGGGAATTGGTTAATTGGTATATATTATATTACCTATGCAGATATACAATTGCAAAACTATTACTGAATGGTCACTATATTAGAGTCCCTGTATATAATTGTCATACCAAAAATACTTTCTACTAGATAATCTATGGGTTATCTTTTTTTTCCCTCTTTCTCTCTTTTGTAAGCAGGTGATAGTCCTCCAGAGGAGAAGAATACTCCTGGGCTTGAAGAATCAAAAACTGGAATGGAAATTAAAGTAGAGGAAAATAAGCCACTAAAAGAATCTGCTGAACTGCCAGAATGGAACAAAAGCAGCAGTAATGATATAAAGATAATTGAATCACTGCCAGATCATTTGAATGAACAGCAGAAGAGGCAGCAGCTTTCTGTTTCTGATCGCCATGTCTATAAATATCGTTGTAACCATTGTAGCTTGGCTTTTAAGACTATGCAGAAGCTTCAGATACATTCCCAGTATCATGCTATTCGGGCTGCTACCATGTGTAGCCTTTGCCAACGTAGCTTCCGTACATTCCAGGCTTTAAAAAAACATTTGGAAACAGGCCATCCAGAACTCAGTGAAGCTGAAATTCAGCAGCTGTGTACATCTTTACCTGTAAATGGTGAACTCTGGTCAGAAAATGAAAGTATGGCACAAGAGGAACATGCACTAGAACAAGATATAGAAAGGGAATATGAGGTGGACCAGGAAGGTAAAGCAAGTCCTGTAGGAAGTGACAGCAGCTCGATTCCAGATGAAATGGGCTCAGAACCAAAGCGGACCTTACCTTTTAGAAAAGGGCCAAATTTTACTATGGAAAAGTTTCTAGATCCTTCTCGTCCATATAAATGCACAGTGTGCAAAGAATCTTTCACACAAAAGAACATTCTTTTGGTCCATTATAATTCAGTCTCCCATTTACATAAACTCAAAAAAGTGTTGCAGGAAGCATCCAGTCCTGTCCCTCAAGAAGCAAACAGCAGCACTGACAACAAACCCTATAAATGCAGCATTTGCAATGTTTCTTACAGCCAAAGTTCTACACTGGAAATCCACATGAGATCTGTACTGCATCAGACTAAGGCAAGGGCTGCAAAATTAGAGCCAAACAGTAATGCATTAAGCGGAACTAGTACAGCAGGGAGTGTTAATAGCCCTAGCCAAGGATCAGTAGAGTCTACGAGCTTACCAGCAGCTAATAGCAAAGAAACTCACCTAGATGCCAAAGAATTAAATAAAAAACAGGCTTCTGAATTTATTTCTGCTCAGCCTACACATCACCCTCCCCAGTCACCAGCACAACTGCAGATGCAACTCCAGCATGAATTGCAGCAGCAAGCAGCTTTCTTTCAGCCACAGTTCTTGAATCCTGCTTTTTTGCCTCATTTTCCTATGACACCAGAGGCGTTGCTGCAGTTTCAACAACCACAGTTTCTTTTTCCGTTTTATATTCCAGGGACTGAATTCAGTCTGAGCCCTGATCTGGGTTTACCTGCTTCTGCCACTTTTGGTATGCCTGGAATGGCAGGTATGGCAGGTTCATTGTTAGAAGACCTAAAACAGCAGATGCAGGTTCAGCACCATGTCGGTCAAACTCAGCTACAGCTATTACAGCAACAGGCACAACAGTATCAAGCTACACCACCTCAAATTCAGCCCCCAAAGCAGCAACAGCAACAGGCTAATAAGTTGGTAAAAGCAGAGCAAAATCCTGTGGTAAATACAGAATGCCAGATGGTGAAGGATATGCCCTTAGTTAAGGAATCTGAAGAGATTTCTGAGAAACAACAAAAACCAAAGCAAGAATTCACAAGTGATAGTGAAGGGTTAAAAGAAAACAAAGAAATAAAGAAGCAGAAGTCTTCAGAACCAATTATCCCACCACCTAGAATTGCTTCTGGGGCAAGAGGAAATGCAGCCAAAGCTTTATTAGAAAATTTTGGCTTTGAATTGGTTATTCAATATAATGAGAACAGGCAGAAGGTGCAGAAGAAAAGTAAAACTAGTGATTGTGAAAATACTGACAAATTGGAATGTGCAGCGTGTAGCAAATTATTTTCAAACATACTTATATTGAAGAGTCATCAGGAACACGTCCACGGTCAGTTCTTCCCATATGGTGCACTAGAAAAATTTGCCTGTCAATACAGGGAGGCATATGACAAACTTTATCCTATTTCACCATCTTCTCCAGAACCACCCCCACCCCCACCTCCAGCTCCATCTGTAACTCCTTCACAACCTTCATCTAGCTCTGGAAAAATTCAGAGCATAACTCCCACTCCTCTGCAAGCTCCACCGCCAACACCACCTCCACCGCCTCCGCCACCACCTCCTCCGCCACCGCCTCCACCTTCTGCTCCACCACCAGTGCAGCTGCCAGTATCTTTAGATCTTCCTCTTTTCCCCCCAATTATGATGCAACCAGTGCAACACCCAGCATTACCTCCTCAGCTTGCCCTTCAGTTACCACCCATGGATGCTTTATCTGCAGATCTTACTCAGCTTTGTCAGCAACAACTTGGATTAGATCCAAATTTTCTACGACACTCTCAATTCAAGCGTCCCCGTACTAGAATCACAGATGACCAACTGAAAATCCTGCGAGCATATTTTGATATTAATAATTCTCCCAGTGAGGAACAAATTCAAGAAATGGCTGAGAAATCTGGCCTTTCACAAAAAGTTATTAAACATTGGTTTCGAAATACCTTATTTAAGGAACGACAGAGAAACAAAGATTCTCCATACAATTTTAGTAACCCTCCCATAACAGTTTTGGAAGATATAAGAATTGAACCACAAACCAGTTCTTTAGAACATTACAAATCTGATGCATCTTTAAGCAAGCGATCATCTAGAACTAGATTTACTGACTACCAGTTGAGAGTGTTACAAGATTTTTTTGATACAAATGCTTATCCAAAAGATGATGAAATTGAACAACTTTCAACTGTACTTAACTTACCTACTCGTGTTATTGTTGTATGGTTCCAAAATGCACGGCAAAAGGCTCGAAAAAGCTATGAGAATCAAGCTGAAACTAAAGATAACGAAAAAAGGGAACTCACCAATGAGAGATACATTAGGACTAGTAACATGCAATATCAATGTAAAAAATGTAGTGTAGTTTTTCCCAGAATTTTTGACTTAATTACTCATCAGAAAAAACTGTGTTATAAAGATGAGGATGATGATGCCCAAGATGAAAGTCAAACAGAGGACTCAATGGATGCCACAGATCAAACTCTTTATAAGAACTATACATTTTCTGGTCCATCTGATTCATCTAAAAGTATGGCTGTAGCAACCACAGCAAGCTCTGGATCTGGTTCTAGTACTCCTTTAATGCCATCACCCAAACCCGAGCCAGACAAAAACTCTCCCAAACCTGATTTAACTGAAAAGCCAAAGCAAAATGATACCACACCTAAACAAGTTGAGACTTCCTCCCAAAGCAACAAATTAATGCAATCTACACTAACATCCTCCACAGGATCCTCTATGGATTCACAGCCCTCAGCTTCTCAAGCACAGCAACACAAACAATCCCAAATAGGAGGCAGACCACCTTCTACATCACAATCTACACCAGTTCCTTCCAGTCCTTTAACAATTTCAATGGGTCCTCTTCAAAACAGTCTACCTCCTCAATTACTGCAGTACCAATGTGACCAGTGTACCGTTGCCTTTCCCACTTTAGAACTTTGGCAGGAGCACCAACACATGCATTTCTTAGCAGCACAAAATCAATTCCTTCATTCTCAGTTTTTAGAAAGGCCTATGGATATGCCCTATATGATATTTGATCCTAATAGCCCTTTGATGACAGGTCAGTTGCTGAATAGTTCTTTGGCCCAGATGGCACCACAAGTAGGTTCAACTCACACAACTCACCATACTGCTTCAGTTTCTGGCTCACTTAAAAGAAAACTGGATGATAAGGAAGATAATAATTGTAGTGAAAAAGAGGGAGGAAACAGTGGTGAGGACCAGCACCGCGATAAACGACTGAGAACTACAATTACTCCAGAGCAGTTGGAAATACTCTATGAAAAATACCTTTTGGATTCCAATCCTACTCGAAAAATGCTAGATCATATTGCACGTGAAGTAGGTCTTAAAAAGAGGGTAGTACAAGTCTGGTTTCAAAACACAAGAGCTCGAGAAAGAAAAGGGCAATTTCGTGCAGTAGGGCCAGCCCAGTCTCATAAAAGATGTCCTTTTTGTCGAGCATTGTTTAAAGCAAAATCAGCTTTAGAAAGTCATATTCGCAGTCGACACTGGAATGAAGGAAAACAGGCAGGTTATAGTTTGCCACCGAGTCCTTTAATAGTCAATGAAGATGGAGGAGAAAGCCCACAAAAATACATGTTTTTTGATTATCCATCATCTTTAACAAAAATTGATTTATCAAGTGAAAATGAATTAGCTTCTACTGTCTCAACTCCTGTTAGTAAAACTGCAGAAATGTCACCGAAGAATCTTTTAAGTCCTTCGTCTTTCAAAGCAGAATGCAATGAAGATATTGAAAATCTGAATGCTGCTCCTGTTGATAGTTGTTATGATCAGAGTAAAACTGACTTTGATGAAACTTCATCAATTAATACAGCAATTAGTGATGCTACAACAGGAGATGAAGGAAACAATGAAACTGAAAGTATGAGTGGTTGTTCAAGAGATGTGAAATCATCATTTTCTAAAGAGCCAAAAAATATTCTCAATGACAATTTGCCAAAAAACACAAGCATGCCTAATATGGAGAACATTGATGATAGGCATTTATTCTCTCTGACAAGCCCATCAATCCTTTTAGGTGACAAAGATGGTGATCACGACCAAAGTGTTTACATTACTGATGATCCTGATGATAATGCTGATCGTAGTGAAACATCAAGCATTGCTGATCCAAGTTCACCTAATCCATTTGGAGCAAACAATCCCTTTAAATCTAAAAGTAGCGATCGGCCTGGTCACAAACGATTTCGGACACAAATGAGTAATTTACAGCTTAAGGTCTTGAAGGCTTGCTTTAGTGACTATCGGACTCCAACCATGCAAGAATGTGAAATGCTAGGGAATGAGATTGGCCTGCCCAAACGTGTGGTACAAGTTTGGTTTCAAAATGCGCGAGCAAAAGAAAAGAAATTCAAAATAAACATAGGGAAGCCATTTATGATCAATCAGAATGCAACTGATGGATCAAGACCAGAGTGTTCTCTATGTGGGGTGAAGTATTCTGCACGTTTGTCCATAAGAGACCATATATTTTCCAAACAACACATAACAAAAGTGCGAGAAACTGTGGGAAGTCAGCTGGACCGGGAAAAAGACTACTTAGCTCCTACAACTGTTAGACAGCTGATGGCACAGCAAGAATTGGATCGTATTAAAAAGGCCACAGATGTTTTAGGCTTAACAGTACAGCAGCCAGGCATGATGGACAGCAGTTCACTTCATGGAATCAGTTTGCCAGCGGCTTACCCAGGACTACCTGGGCTTCCTCCAGTTCTTTTACCTGGAATGAATGGTCCATCTTCCTTAACTGGATTTCCTCAAAGTTCAAACAGTAAGTAAATATGAAAAGAAAAAAAAAGTCAGCATTGTTGAGATAAAGTTGGTATTTTATGACCTTTCTGTCATTTATGTGATTGTATACCATAAAAATAATTTGTTCAGAACCTGTGTGAGTGAATGCTTCCTAACCTATTCAGAATTTGCTGGATTCTGATCCACCAGAGAGGAACAGGAGACAGTAATATCAGGGAAGTCAAAATCTACAAGATGGGGAGCAGGATTATGGCATCATAGTTCACATCTTGAGGATAAGGCTTGAATTGCAACATCATGCCCACCTTCTTGCAGGTTTTAATCCTTCCCTGTGTATGCCCCAAAT
The DNA here is from genome assembly GCA_034064705.1 of Bothrops alternatus. Classification (NCBI taxonomy): domain Eukaryota; kingdom Metazoa; phylum Chordata; class Lepidosauria; order Squamata; family Viperidae; genus Bothrops; species Bothrops alternatus. The sequence continues at coordinate 12,186,147 of JARGCV010000013.1, forward strand.
GAGAGTGGATTCAGTTTTTACCACTCGCTTATACTTTTACGTCTCTATGAATCCCACAAACTGCTCCAAAATATTAGAAGATTTTTCCAAGACTTTGTAGGAGATAATACTAGGAACTGCAAAGACAATACCAGGACCTTGATGGCAGAAAATAAATAAAAAAATAGAATCCATTCAGGATTTAAAACAGTTTGAATTTTACATAGCTGATATATTATCAGTATGTTATTTTTGAAGTAAAACATTAAATGTAACGGGTATTTTAAGTAACAGTGTATATGTCAATGAAATAACATTCTTAACTAGGACTTTTACATTTATTTATCAGTTCATCCAATAAAATCCTGAGAATCATGTATTTTTATAATTTAATCAATATTCCACATACATTTGTCACATTTTAAAACATTTTACTAAGTAAAGGCAAATTAAGGGATGGCATTAGTAACTGAGACAAAATCTCATTCAAGTGATATAAACCCTGGTGACTGCTTCTCTGGGTTTTAACTGTATCCAGCTAAAGCTGCAATTCAAAGCATTGCACTGAAATCAGTAGGACTTCTAAATAATCATGGTAAGGACTGAGCTAAAATCAATCTTATTTTATTTAATTCACAACAGTGATTTTTCCTGATCTCCATAACAGTTATGGTAATGAATTAATATAGTCAATCATAAATTCTAGGCAGATTGACTTTATGTATTTGCAAAAATGCAAGTAGAAAAATTACATATCTGGAAATATTTATTTCCAAATATTTGGTGCAGCTATTTAATTAGTTTGTGTATTATAGTATAATAAAGTATAATAAAATTATAATATTTTTTCCTATCTGAGATAGTGTCATTTATACAAACCTTTTGCCTCATTATTATTGTGTGTCTTGTGATTAAATTAAAACTATTTACATTTCAGGGTTGATGTCTATACTGCTGATTGCCAATATTAGAACTGTAGCAATGACACCTTTTCTATTTTATTCTAATTGATAATAACCATTCCATTGATCATTTTTTCCAATTTTTTTCCTTAATTCATTACATTTTTCTTTTTATAATGGGAAACATTTCCTTCTGATTTTATGTAATAAAATCAAAAGACTGTATCTTTTGTTAAGCACACACTTATAAGCAAAATTGCATATAAGTGATATGTGTAAGAATTTAACTTAAAAGCAAACAATTACAGTTGTTTTCATTAATGGGTGAGTGATAGGTTAAAGAAAAATTATAGAAGTCCAGTCTATGCATGGAAACAAAACTTTCTCCTTCAGGTGAGTCAGTTGTAGAACCAGATTGCTAAGTAAAACCCCTGTCTTTCTGAAACATATGAGCTAGCAGAAACAGCCCTCAAGACATACACTTTAATTTCTGGTGTTATATTCACTCTCCAAACTTTACACATTAATTTCCTGAAAACAAGTACTTAGAGTTCGGAAGAAGAATAAAAGTCATAATTTTGATTTGGAATAAATGCTGGAAAGATAGTTCTCTGCATCTTCCAGAATTCTTCTCTTTACGGAGCATTTACTGAAGATAAGCTTAACTTCCTGACTGAGTTGTTAAATTTTACTATTGGTATTACCTTTTCCAGCTCTCAATCCTAGTAATAACTTACTGGTTAAGCCGTTTTCCACTTATATTTAGGCCTGCAAGTTGTATGAGTCAATTTGGGGAATACTTTAACTTTAACTTTAACTTTATTTAAATTTCTATGCCGCCCTTCTCCTGAGACCCAGGACGGCTTACAACAATAATACAATAAAATTTAATATACCAATGACAATCAACCATCCAATCTAAAACACATTCATTCAATCCAAAACACATTCATACAACACACAATCACAGTCAACACACAGTCACTGATGGAGGCACATTCCTAGGCCCAGGGGCAGAGTACAGTTCATACGCCCCAAGCTTGTCGGCATAAATAAGTCTTCAATAACTTCCGGAAAACTAGGAGGGAGGAAGCAGTGCGAACCTCTGTGGGAAGCTGGTTCCAGAGGGCTGGGGCAGCAACGGAGAAGGCCCTTGCCCTAGGCCCCACCAGATGACATTGCCTAATAGATGGGACTCGTAGGAGGCCAACCCTATGTGCCCTAACCAGTCGCTGGGATTCATGAGGCAGGAGACGGTCCCGCAAGTAACCTGGTCCATTGCCATAGAGGGCTTTATAGGTCATAACCAACACTTTGAATTGTGTTCGGAGACCAATTGGTAGCCAGTGCAGCTCACGGAGAGCTGGAGTGATATGAGCATGTCTTGGGAGGCCCAAGACGGCTCGCGCGGCCGCATTCTGGACTACCTGTAGTCTCCGGACATTCTTCAAAGGTTGCCCCATGTAGAGAGCATTACAGTAGTCGAATCTCGAGGTGACAAGGGCATGGGTGACTGTGAGGAGCGACTCCCAGTCCAAATAGGGCTGCAACTGGTGCACCAGGCGAACCTGGGCGAACGCCCCCCTCGCCACAGCCGAAAAATGATGTTCTAAACTTAGCTGTGGATCGAGGAGGACACCCAAGTTGTGAATACTGTTGCTCTTTGGTTGAGAACCATCTAGCTATAATATCTAACAGCCTTCATTCTGTTAGGAAGAAATATACATTTTTTTCTACCCCTTCCTCATCTGAAGTACAGCTAAGACTTAACTCTAAATCATAAAGTACTAATCTATAATTGAGATATCACAATTAAAAGAAGTTGAGGCTCTATCAGATATTTCTGAAGTCCATCTTTGTGCCTATGAGGATGCAATAGTATGCATAATGCATGTTTTAGAATGGACCAAAGTATTAAACATTGAAATTCAAGGCAATATTTCCCTATTGTCATTGGGTCAGCTAAATTTGTATTAACAGCTGATATAAACATTGAAGATTTATATGCAGACTAAATCTTAAACATGCAGGTTATTCCTAGATACTGGGCATATAGATCAGTTTGAGTTAGCAGATCTTCAAATAATAAATGCAATAGAATAATCTATGAAATATCAATTAAGACTAAGGCAGAACACTTTCAAATGGTGTAGAAATGTTAAGCAAATATATACCTTGAAATATTTCATTCTTCCATATGCTAAATAAACTCTCTGATTACCCAGAAAATATATATTCCTAATGACTCTTAATGGAATAGTGGAATTGAAAAAAAAGAGTAGATTATATTAAACTTTCATTAGTAAAAGTATTCCTCCTCCACAGTTCTTTAATATATACTCATTGCTGATATGCTTCATATCTTATTAACTATTTTAACGTTTTGCTGTGGGCAGCAGTTTCCATCTGTGTTTGATGCAGAGATAAGTTTAATCAAACTTCTTTCAGTCAATGTTATGCCTGATCCTGATTATAATCCTTTAGTTTACTTCTTTCTACTTTTAAAATATTTCAAAATCTGCTAATAGTCATTCCCCATTTCCAAATATTATCCTCTCATAGACTTAAAATGTGATACAGTAATGCTTCTGAATGTAAATGTACATTTGTATCTTCTCTCTTTATTTTATGATCAAATAGGTAGACAATTTATCAAATTATATTTGAGCATGTATGCAATTAATTTTTTACATAAATATATGCATAATTAAAATAGTTATTTTCATTAGCATGGCTCAGTTTTGTTTTTTGGGTTACTCTTATTCTACTTAACAAATCCCAACTAAGTAGCATGTAGCCTTATGCTCCATTCATTAATTAGCTCTTGATGTAACACAAGAGTACTCAAAAAGCCATTGTTATGTATTGGTATGTATATAGATGTGTGTGTGTGTGTGTGTGTGTGTGTGTGTGTGTGTGTGTGTCTGTCTGTTTGTCTGTCTGGATATATGAAAGATCTGGAAAATGAAAAAAAAATCAGTGATGTCATCTCAAGCTTAAGCACCAATCATTTCATTTGGATTTACTCATTGGTAATGGGCTATCGTGCCTTTAGTTTATGTTCTGAATGCTGTATGTTCACATCATTAATTGCCATAATCTTTCAATTGAACAAATTTGACATTTGTTTAAACATCATGCATCAAGGAAAGTTAACAAAAGATGGCCTAATGATTGGATAAGTCAAGCAAAGAATAAATGAAATAAATCCAATCATTATGATCATCTAAAATACTTTAAACAGAAGATTGTTAATGTTTATATCTGTAATAAATTCTTCTAACTAATCTTACAATATTCAAAATACGATGGGCTTCATTTTAATATTTCTTGATGATCTGTTTTGCATTTATAGACAGGCCTAAACTTTTGATTACGTTGCCTATTGAACACTTGTGGACCATCCAGTTTTTAAAAATCTTCAGTCAGAGGCTTGTGTACATTATGAGAAAGTCAAAGGATATTATTTATTAATTATTTAATATAATACATTCTCCCAATATCCTATAGTTTATTACCAGAAATCTCTATATGCATTTTATCAAAACATATTTTAATATAATTAAATTACCATTAAAATAAATTAAAATTTAATGAAGTCTTAAAAGTATTTTTCTACTATATGTGTGTTATGCCACCTACAGATTTTAACAGAGGCCATAAAGTCTGTTTACTAACTATACATTTTAGCTTCCCATGAAATAAAAGTAATGATTCTCTAACAAACATTAAATTGTTAAATCTAATAGTCTCTTCCTCTTGAGTTCTAATTATTTTCTTCTGAGGAGTGTTAAGCATTTGGATATTGATGACATCAGCATCATTCATGCCATTAATAGCATGTCTATCCTGTATGTTCTAAGGTTCGTGCTCTTATAATGGCACATATACACTGATCCTAGAAGATCTTTAAGCTCTAATTTCTATGTATTACTTTACTTTCTCTGAAGCAGCATTTCAAAATGTATTTTCCACAGTTTCCTAGCCAGTTACATAGATCATAAATACTGCTTTTTCATTAATCAGTAAAACAGAATATTCTGTAGGCAAAGTTGTTTAAAGCTGGAATTCTAAGTATAACAAGAAATTCTTCATGCTTATTTTTATACTTATGCTATAGGTATGTAGATAAATCCAACACAAAGTATTTCTTTACAAATTGTATTCCAAGTCAGTAAAGACCATTATTATGAAGTCAATACATATACAAATCAGCTTATTTCCAAATTTGTGTTAGTAAGAAGATGGCATTATACTGCAATCCTCTACATATTTTTTCAGAAATAAAAATTAACTAGGACTTACTTCTCAGTAGCCATGTAAGATGATACTAAATTATTCACAATTAGTTTACAGCACAGGTCTTCAGAAATACAGTGAAGATTTTGATAATGGAACATTTTAATTTTATTTTAAAGAAAGTAAAGGATTTCTTTCTATAATTGTTGCAATAGTAGAGAATACTCAAAAGAAAATTCTCACATGTACTGTACTACAATAAGATCCATTTTATCACCACTAGTTTTAATACTTATTTATTGTTTTGTTTACTTATTTATTGTTTTGTTTCCCTATTTTAATTAGACAAGAGTCCCTTTTATTAGATATGTTATTAGTTCAGAGAACCATTTTACTGTAGTGGTTAAGACACCAGACTAGAAGCTGGTAAAATGTGATTTCTATTCATTCCTTAGGCATTAACTTTGAGCCAGTCACTTTCTCTCAGCTCTAGGAAGCAGCCAGTAGCAAATTACTTCAGAAATCTTGCCAAGAAAACTGCAGAGACCTGTCCAGGCAATTGCCAGGAATCAAAACTGATTGGAAGGTACCTCCCCTCATTGCAAAGCATTTGCATAAGTACTAATTTCTCACGTGGAAACAAAAATATCCCAGAGGCAGAATTGGTTAAAATGAGAACACAATCAAGATACATGCAAACCCAATAGTTATTATTTCAATTGTTGTTGTTAATTGTCCAGGTCTTCCTGTCCTCTACCATCTTCTGGAGTCCATTTAAGTTCATACCTACTGCTTCAGTGACTCCATCCAGCCACCTCATTCTCTGTCGTCCCCTTCTTCTATTCCTCTCAATCTTTCCCAGCATTAGGTCCTTCTCCAGTGAGTCCTTCCTTCTCATTAGGTGGCCAAAGTATTTGAGTTTCAACTTCAGGATCTGGCCTTCTAAAGAGCAGTTGGGGTTGATCTCTTCTAGGACTGACCGGTTTGAATGCCTTGCAGTCCAAGGGACTCGCAGGAGTCTTCTCCAGCACCATAGTTCTAAGGCCTCAATTCTTTGTTGCTCAGACTTTCTTATGGTCCAACTTTCACATCCATACATTGCAACTGGGAAAGCCATGGCCTTGACTATACGCACTTTTGTTGGCAGGGTGATGTCTCTGCTTTTTAGTATGCTGTCTAGATTTGCCATAGCTTTCCTCCCCAGGAGCAAGCGTCTTTTAATTTCTTGGCTGCAGTCCCCATCTGAGGTGATCTTGGAGCCCAGGAAAATAAAATCTGTCACTACCTCCATTTTTCCCCATCTATTTGCCAGGAATTGAGAGGGCAGGATGCCATGATTTTGGTTTTCTTAATGTTGAGATTCAAGCCAACTTTTTCACTCTCCTTCTTCACCCACATCAAGAGGCTCTTTAGTTCCTCTTCACTTTCTGCCATTAGAGTGGTATCATCTGCATATCTTAGGTTGTTGATATTTCTCCCAGCAATCTTAATTCCAACTTTTGATTCATCTAGCCCTGCCTTTCTCATGATGTGCTCTGCGTATAAGTTAAATAGGCAGGGCGACAGTATACAGCCTTGCTGGACTCATTTCCCAATTTTGAACCAATCAGTGGTTCCGTGTCCAGTTCTCACTGTTGCTTCTTGATCCACATATAGGTTTCTCAAGAGACAAATAAGATGGTCTAGTACTCCAATCTCTTGGAAATTGCCACAGTTTGTTGTGATCCACACAATCAAAGGTTTTAGCATAGTCAATGAAGCAGAAGTAGATGTTTTTCTGGAACTCCCTAGCTTTCTCCATGATCCAGAATATGTTGGCAATTTGATCTCTAGTTCCTCTGCCTCTTTGAAATTCTGCCTGTACTTCTGGTAATTCTCGATCCACATACTGTTGGAGTCTAGCTTGTAGGATTTTAAGCATAACTTTACTAGCTTGTGAAATGAGTGCAATGGTGCAATAGTTTGAACATTCTTTGGCATTGCCTTTCTTTGGAATTGGAATGTAAACTGACCTTTTCCAGTCCTGTGGCCACTGTTGAGTTTTACAAATTTGCTGGCAAATTGAATGTAGTACTTTTACTGCATCGTCTTTTAAGATTTTGAATAGCTCAGCTGGAATACTGTCACCTCCACTAGCTTTGTAGTGTGATGCTAATATTCTGTTACTATATAAAATGAATAGTGTTGTTAAGGCATATATTTATTGTTTAATAATTAAAAATTACTTGATCAATCAGTGACAAATAATCTTAATGAAACATTTAAATAATATGTGGGTTTTTAAAATAAATTTTATTGGTTTTTTAATTTTTACAAAAAATGCTCAAGGCACACCGTGGTATTAGGGTAAACAAACATCCAAAACCAAAACATTTATACATATTTCAATCAATACCTCTAGTATTCCCTTTCTTATTCCCTTAAATAACATAATTTATTTAAATAGTTCAGTCTAGCTTAAATTTAATCAACCTATACCTGTTTTTAAAACTTTTAGAAATTTACACTACCATAATCAAATTAACTTTAAATACAAACCTTATCAATTTGGGTATCCTTTCCAAATATATTCTAGTTCCTTGATTTTTTTCATAAATTTTATTTAATTCTTCCACTAATATCCCTTAATTAAAATAAAGTATTAGTCTATCCTATATGTATCTAGTCTATCAATTAATCAATTTCTTTTTACTAGCAAAAGAAAATCAAACCTTAAGTCGTTTCGATCCATTAAACAGAATTCAAATTACATCCAATTGATTGTAATAACTAATAACATCCATGTTATCAAACAAACAAATCATCTTATTAGATTAACTCAAAATTACATAATAAATTTCTTGCAAGTAACCCTATTGTCCTAAAGAAAAAAAAACATATTCTTAATCCATTTAATATATATTTCATTAATCACCCCTTTTTCTCTTACTTCTAACTTACAATCTTAATCCTAAAATCAATCCATAATTCTAAATTACCTTTAATCCATTACCTAAAAATATCTCCTTTTAAGTTAAAATAATAATCTATCATAACTAATAACATCCATGTTATCAAACAAACAAATCATCTTATTAGATTAACTCAAAATTACATAATAAATTTCTTGCAAGTAACCCTATTGTCCTAAAGAAAAAAAATATTCTTAATCCATTTAATTATATTTCATTAATCACCCCTTTTTCTCTTACTTCTAACTCACAATCTTAATCCTAAAATCAATCCATAATTCTAAATTACCTTTAATCCATTACCTAAAAATATCTCCTTTTTAAATTAAAATAATAATCTATTCTAAAGCTATCTACTCCATCAGTCAATCTCTTTAAACTGACCAGATAGCATCGAACTTTAGGTTATTTCAATTCATTAGTCATCAAACAAATAAATTATCAGAAATTTTCATATAAATAAGTTTTATGTATCTTCCATTAATCGCACATCTAACTCATAATCTTAGTCCTTAAATCAATCCATAATTCTAGATTGCCTTTAGTCCATTACATAACACTTTAATTTTCACTTTTTTTTTTTACTTATTCTAGGTTTTTTTAAATGCCAAGTAGGTTTCCATAGCAGAGCTTCGCTTCCAGCTGATAGGTCTTTTTTTATTGCTTGTAGTAATATTTGGATCAGTAAGAGCCATCTTGATCTTTGCATTGGCCCTCTGATTTTCTTAACCATAAAGACTTGTTGCTTTAAGATTTGAAGTCCCAGTCTTTGCTTTTTCTGGT